>JAQFZW010000350.1:0-68533 GCA_034687055.1 Heteromurus nitidus
AGAGAGAGAGAGAGAGAGGAGCTGAAGGCCTTAGCACGAAATATAGTTATAAGAAACTCTAACTCTATATCAATATTAGTTATGTACCTGTGCCCAAACTCCGCATTTACTTTAAGGAAAGCCTCTAGTTGACTCCGACGAAGGAATTCAATCTTTTAAACATTTATGCTTAATGCCAACCCTTTAAATAACGAAATACAGCATAGGCAACGAAGTTGATCTCGGCTAGCTTGTTATAAACATTGAGTAACTTTTTGCTTTTTCTCAAATAAGAAAGACTACTTTTTCGTCAAGAAAGGATCATTCAGCAAAATCCGTATTTCGATTCGTTTGCTTTTCCCAACACTTTTCATTTGCTTTACCTGTTTTCTTGAGCACAGAAAATCTATTTAATTCAACTTTTCAAAGGTAGCATGTTCCTGAAAACATTGGAGAAATAGATTGTGGATTTTTTTGGCTGGAAATCATGCAACACTTCTATTCGTCACGTGTAGGCATTATGTTTATGTAAAAATGCAATCAGATAATGACTTGGTTTGCTCCTTCCAATGTTTGTATATATATTTACACATGCAATATTAAAGTGCATAGCTCAATGTGTATTATCATTTTTCAAAGTGTGTGAGTGGAGAAGATGGAAAGACGAGAGGGACGTGTTTGCTTGTAGAAAAGCAGGCAAAATTCATGTTTTAAACACATCCTTCCTCTCACTCCATGTTTTCTTCGATATTGTTTTAAAGTAGACAGTCGGAGGGCACGCTAGCAAGACAAGATTCCTTCTTTTTTCCACTGTTTTAGTTAGTCGAGAGAGCTAAAGAGACTGAATGTATTTTATACACTCTCTCTACCAGAAAAGTCGAATATGATCTAGGGAATGCATTCGAGAGAGAAAAAAGTAGGAGAGGAAGACGAGGGTCGTCCTGGGATTTATTTAGTTAGTAGTTTGAAGTTGAGAGATGTTTTGATGATGGATTGGGAAGCAAGGATGTAAAAAAAAGTTTTTTTCCATAGGTGATACAAGACGCTAATTCTCTTTTTCAGCATTGATCTACTTTATAAAGATGTATTAGATTGGAAGTTGCTCATTTTATCTTGTTTTTTGGAGGGACGAGAGAGAGAGAGAGAGAGCTCTATCATGATTATCTCATCATATGTTGACAACGCTGTGGCATAAGCATGGGAAACGACGAAGTGAAGAAGTTAAAGTCTTGTTCATCTGTTTTTCTACAACTTTTACGTCTTGTTTCCTCAAGTGTGTTTCCTCATTCTCAAACGTCTCGAGTGTGAGATTGGGAATATTCGGATTTTTACAACTTGATGATCCGTTTTTAGACCTGAATCTAACTTCCACTTCCTTTTCCCGTACACTCACTACTTTTTCTCGACAATTGTACCCTGGGAATTTCTGTGACAGTTTTGTTTTGCAAATCTGGTCGATATTTAGAGTTAAGCTGGGATTTGGCGACAGAATTTTTTATAAGAAAGCACACTTGCGTTATAATGAGGTAGATATCTTTTCCAAGCATTTGGTTTTGGGTTGAGTACGTATTCAGAATGTAGATCTTTAACGGAGGCTACAAAACCAAAGGAAGAGTCGTCGAAGTCTCTGTGTTTAAGGTGGGAGTGGGAAAGCTGCATAACAATAATAAAAGTGCATAAGTCACAAAAATGTCGATCAGGGTGGCCTGTGCCCTGCAATGGATGTTTACACTATTCCAAGCACAATGTTTATATGCACTCGAAACAATCAGTGTAACTCTTTTAATTTCTCTTGTTTAGTTAGGTACTCGGTGTGGATCCAGTTTTTGTGTTGCATTTCATTCCTTCCGTCCTCGCTCTTCCCACACACACATGCACATGTCCCAGAAAACAGTTAGATCACGCAGCTTCACAATTTTTATAATACAATATTTGACAGGGAGAAGTTAAAGGTTTTACAACCTTGTGCATGCATACATGCACGCATTCAGGGCTTTGGGAATTATTTAGGACCAACCTTTGTTTTGGTTACAAGCCTTTTTCCTGGTCTGTTTTCGTGGTTGACGAGAAGGGGGAAAGCGTGTGCAATGTGTGTGATATTTGACAGTACGAGCCACCATACGCTTGACTTTTAGACAGTATCATTTTCCTCAACTTCGCTTCGCTATTATCTACACACAAACATTTGCTCCAGAGTATTTGTAGCACGCATAAATAAGCTTTGGGACTCGGGAGACGGTCGGGCAGGAAGAATGGTGACATGAAGAATACCTTTTGAAGCTCTCTATACAACCAAGGATATTCATCACCACCGTAGGTTACTAATGAACTAAATGAGTTGCTTCTATAACTCTCACTCAATCCAATAATTTACATGGAATATGAATAACCAATTTTCTTATCTTTTGCACTCATTTTTGTACACATAATTGCAATTAGAGCTCTTGTTTCAGTTCTTGCAAAAATTTATCTCTCGTGACGAACCATATGAAAATCTCCGTAATTTTCTAAGCAATGATTTCGTTGTTCAATGAATTGATACTCCCGAGTCCCGAAATATATATCAAAGGAAAAGTATAGGATTCGGAACGCTATATTTGCTCTCAATCAGAAATTGAAGCAGCATAAGCCCATATACTTTTATTTGCAAATGATGGAGCAAAAGTCGTTGATTTAGGTCGTGTTCACGACAAACACGTATAATATTCCGCTTTATGTAACATAACACTCTGGACACATATTATTACCGCGTAAAATGCATCCTAAAGCGATGAGAAGAATGCAAGCATGTTGTTATAAGAGTCATCACACATATTTTCTTATGGCCGACGCACATTCTCTCACAATAAAAATAATAGTTTCAGACCGTTTTGTATAGCTCTGGTTATGGTTTGCCTCCACTTGTAAAACGACGCTTGAAGTAGATGCACTCGGCTCTGTCGACTAGTTGCTTTAGTGCGTACATCAACATCATAATGTATGTGGCATGACACAGCGATAGATCCGCTGTGAGCACAATCTTCACGTTTTCTTCTTTTTGCTCCTTTTTTTTCTCTCTCTCTCTCTCGTATTATTATTGCTTTTCCATTTGAAGTTTGAAAAGTCCGGCTGGAATCCTATTTGATTTCTACAACATCTCGCTTGGGACCAATAGCCACAATTTATTTTATGAGCCTACAAATGTACCATCACATTCGTTATTATGGTTTAGGGTACATGCATAACATTTTTTCTCAGAGCTCTAGCGTTTTTCGTAAAATGAACACAAGTTTTCTTGCGCAGAGCATTTTCTTCGTCTCATATTGCCGTGAGTAGTAAAAAAAGTAAATTTAAAAGTCTAAGGAGATGGTCGAGTCATGAAACGGTGTAGTGAGGAAAAAGAAATGAGCATGCATGCAACTGTGAATAGAATATGTAATGTTTTTGAACTCCATCCTTGGTGAGCGCGTTTCTTCAATAAGGTAAACTGGTACATATGTATATCGCCGAGTTGGAGAGAAAGAGAGAAGAAGTCATTTCCTATTGCCTGTGTAATAAGACTCCTCATCAGCTACAAGCTAATATACAAGCTTATAACCACTACTCCCATAATACAAAACCATCCATCGTTTTTTACATTTTAGTGAAGGTCCCACTTGTTTTCTGGTTCAACTTTTACACTTGAAATTATCTCGACACGGTTTTGGCAGCGAGAACTATTGCCGACTAGGGAATTCAGAGCGCGCACACAGTTGTTCCTTTACCGACATTCAGGACGGATATTACTTGCTCTCTCTCTCTCTCTCATCCCTCTCCTCTCTTGAGGTTGAGATATGAGGAGAGTTGCTTAACGTTTGTTTTGGCATCATGCTAATCGAACGGAGAAAAAAGAATGGAATAAACATGAAGAAAGATAGATTTTTACGGACGACAAGTAAATAAGATTTCTTGTCCAATAGATGTAACTCTTAGAAGAAGACAGGCACTCACACACGGGCGTTGGCTGATCTCAACTCAGCAAGTATGCGAGAGAACATTTCAAGAGAAGATACGAACGAAAATCGAAAAAGAAAATATTAACTTTCGGATAGCGATACACACAAATGTAGGCATGTGCATCGTAAAAATCCACATGCCTGCTCCACATCGCTACTCAAATGTTGATGAAGGATGATGGTTTGACGATGACATCCTGTCTGTAATGCTGGATTCCTTTTTTTGTCCCAGAGTGTGAAGAAATCATGATTAATTGAAGGAAAAAAGAAAGATGGGAAATGGCGATACTTGTGGACAAATCAGTTTTCCACACGGTTCACACATCTCATGAAATTAGTTTACCTACATGCCTTTCAATAGCATGGGTACGACTAATTTCTTGTATACTTTTTTAAAGTCATAATTGGTATAGGTCATGGATGTAACATTAACAAGGAGTTGTTAAGTGCGTGGCGGAAGTGAAAAATGTAATAAAAAAAGAATAAGAATAACATTCTGAGGACAGGCGGACGTATCATATAGGATGTGTGTGTGACGGAGAGCGACTGGTGTTTCGCGCATTTGAAACTATTGTTGATTTTTTGACACAAGAAAAATTATATATTTTTTCTCCATTGTATTTTATTGATAGATACACAGTGCGTAACATGCTGCGAAGGGTACGTAGGATGGATCTAGTTGAAAACATGTCTTTTGTACAAATACAAAACAGTGAGGAGTAGCGTGTTTGCAAACTGAAAGGCAACTGCCTACCTTGTTAGTTTAGCATACATCAATATTTGGTTATTATGTACAAATGCCCTCGTTTACCGGCAAAGCCTCAGCACAGCATAGTCAAACCGACATAAGTATTATACTGTACATTCGCATGTATAGAATATATACCATCCATGCATAAAGGTTCGTACGCCTTGAGTATTATTTCTTTTGGAGCGGAGGGGCTGTTGCTGGAGAGTTGCTCAGCTTTGCGTAATAAACGACTTCCAGTCGAGTACGAGTATTTTTTGCCCACTGTGGTTTGATGGATTATCTCTGGATACGACAATGCATGTATACAATATCCATAAACAGCTTGTTTTAGTTGTTTTTCTCAGGAAATTACATCTTTCGCGTTATTGGGGATTTTCAACAAAAAAGGTCTGAATAACGAAAAAGGAAAAAAATCACTTTCTATCCAAAGGGACATGTATCCCCACAAATTCAAATATAACATGTGTATTTCTTCTTTAGGTTACAATTACAAAGATTTTTTCTCTCTCTCCCTCTCTCTCTTGTCGTCATATAAAGATGGTTGAATAGGTACGTGTATGCGTCGTCAATGTATGAATGATGTTTAGTGTAAAAGTGATCCAAAAAGTCGATCCGACGGAAGCGGCCCGCTAAAGATATTTTTCCTAGGTGGGTTTCCGAGGTGTGGCCAACTATCTGCAATATCCACAACTGCGCCATTGTGTCAAGCGACCCTTGTTGAGTAACTAGACTGACCGATGAACGCGCACTGGCTTAAATAGTGTACAATAAAGCTCCGTCTGTGTTAAAAGCACAAAAGGCATATCAGATAAAAAAAAGGTCTCTTTCTCTTCATCCCTCTGCACAGTGGGTATCTGAGGAGACCTTTTTTTGAAGGGCCGTTTGCAATGGAATGCACATAAGAGGGAATATAATGGCCCATTTTCTTGAAATTTTAAGAGCCGAAAATCATAAAATATGATTCAAGAGGAGTCTGTCTTGTTAATTTCATTTTCTCTCTGTGTATTTACTGTTTTTGTTTGCTACCCTTTTCGTGCGTCGTGTGTGCAGGGGGTGAGTGATACGTGTAACCACTCACACATTGAAGAACCTTTCTTCTTCCTCTCCTTTTCAATTCCCAATGCTTAATGGCTTCCACAGGCAAATATTAGTGGACATAAAGGTCGTCCATTTTCCATTGTCCCTTTTGGTGATGCCATTGTTTTTTCACGTTTAAATCAGCTACAATCATTGACAGCTCAAGAATATAATTCCCCCGGCGAGAGTTATTTGTACTTTGCAAGTTGTGTGTGGTTGAATGACATTTTGAGATTTGTTATCTTTTCCAGAATCTCATCCCCATAAAAAGGGAAACTAATATATTTTTACCTAACCGCGTCTCTCTCTGTCTTTCCTTTTCTCTTACTGATTAACGACTTCACTTTCCACAGTTGGAAACAATTAGCTGAGTACACGGAGCAAAAAAGTGGACTTGCTTTTTGAAGGGGACGCTTCACGGTTAAAAATAAGTCAGTTAAGAGATTAGTGAACCGTGACCGATTTTAATTATTACGCTGAAAACATTAATATTTTATGACTTGTGTTGAAATCCTTGCTCAGGGAAGAAATCACTTCGATTCGGAACTGTCTGGCAGGTTTCAAAGATAACGTTCTCCGTACAGACTACAGACGTTTACCTTCTTTTGCATTGAATAGGCCAAGGTGCATCGCATTTCTGATTTTCTTCTGCTTGCATTGGTTAAACACAATGGTGATGAGGTGTGTGTGGTGGAGGGATATATGTAGCAGCATTCGTTAGCACCTTTCTAAAGGTGGAATAACAATGAGCTCTGTGGTTATTCCATTTCCACGGTCAACTCATAAAATATTGTATTAACCACTTTTTAAAAGTCACTCATAAACTCGGAAGACTAGACAAATGCATAGTTTAAGCTTGTAATGCGCGCTCACATACTCTATAGATTTTTTTCCTCCACCTGGGTATCTGCTTTCAACGCAAGCGCTATAAAAATACTTTCCAGGAGACTTGTAGCAAATTAGCATTTTGTATTTTGTGTACCAATAAGCGCACCAGAGTCGTTAGCATAACTGAAAGATGTATTTGTTGATGGGAAAGAATTTGTAATGGATGGCAGGATGAGAGTGAGGAGCACACATTAGATATACACCGATGTGCTCATATGTGTGTGTTTACAGATTTCTGAGAAGGTGTTATGATCATGTAGCGAACGCAAAGTTACTCTTAGGATGCGGATGCTCATGTGGGGGAAGATAAAGGTTTGTGTGGCTAAAGGATTCGGAATCAGAATGGAATGTGCGTGCTCACAGAGATATATATCCGCGTACTGGAAATGCAAATGACGATAATGAGGTGCAAAAGGCATGCATTGATTCTCATCACTGGAAGCACATCTCTTTTCCTTTCTTTCCTCTTTCTCTACGGTTTCCCCCTTGTTCTCTCTCTCTCTAACTCTCTCTCAATGTTCGTGATTGGGATGTTTATGGGTGGAAGAAGATTGTGCACCTGTACACTGAGGAAATATATATATATAAACCTCACACTGACAATAGGATCTCGGCCAATCCCCTTGTCAATAATTTATATGGTTATACTCCCTTACCTAATGCAAGCGGTACACTTTTTCCTTGTAAGCTCTCCATAATTTAGATCGCGAACAGCCAACTTCGTTTCAAGCTCACTTTTATCACTTTAATGTTTAAGATGTGTGACGAGAGATATATTTGGGCCTTTTTTATTCCTGATTGTGAGTGTATACACAGCCTTCGGATTTTCTCTCTCGTGGAAATACTTATATACATGAGAAACGGGAGAGAATTATAATTTGTTGAGTGTATCTGTATAACCTTTGAGAAGGAAAAAAATTCACCTTTAAGCAGTCTATCTTATCGCTGATGTATGCGTCGCTTTTCCATGTGTATCAAACAATCAGTCTTGGATTATCATAGGGCAAGTCTTCATATAGCATCACATTACATTCACAATGAGAAAAAAGTTCAGAGTTTTTTTCCCTTGTGGTAGATATGCACTTGTTATGACTTGGAGTGAAAATGTGTGTGCTGGAAAAGAAGAAGGGGACTTGTTCGGTTGTTCATCAAGACAAATCGTTCATGACAGCTGTTGATGAGTCTTGATGTTTTTCTTGAGGCCTCTTTCCTCTCCTTTGTTATGCATCATACTGAAGTTTCTCAGAGCTCTCTCTCTTCTCTCTCTCTCTCTTTCATGGCTTGTTAGTAATCCGGCTTCGCGCATACCTTGTTAGCATCATATCCTCATCATCAGCAAGCATCAACCTCGGCTAGTATATGATCATTATGTAATGTATGTAATGGAATTGAACTGAATGTGTGAAAATGAAGGCTTATGAGAAAACTCTTGACTTTAATCCTTGATTATATGCCACTTTAATGTATACTTGTTTTACATGATTGTTGAAAAATCGTACAACATTTTGTATACACAAGTGCGTACGAGATTGTGCTGGCGCATTTCATATTTGTATGAAAAAACAAGTGTATTTGTTCTCGTGTATATTGCTTCACTCACTTTCGGCATTCTCGGTGTAGTTGGAGATTTGAGGAGCTATTCAACGGTCCAGTTCTCCTAATGATTGTCTGCTAGCTTCATTCCCTTTCTGTGTGCTCGCAGCTCACTTAAATATAAAGAAAAAAGTATACACGCACCTTGTAAAATCAGAGCGGTAGCTTGTTTGTATATTATCTAGTTTTTGAGTTTTCACAAATGAGCGTTCAAATCATTTTGTGTGTACTAATTTGATGCAAAATTGGCTTCTACCTTGTTTATAACAAGCCACAGTTTGTACCTCCAATTAGTAAATTTGCTGTAACATTTGGTGTGTGTAGGGGGTAAATGCTTCAGGAGGAACCCCGACCCGAAATCGCTTGAAATTTGAACTTGACGCATTTTTGCAATATTTTAAAAGGAGGTACTGAATAAGTAACATTATCCCCTATCGTCTTACCAATATGGACGCCTTTACTTCTAAAGCTTTTGTAGAAAAATGCGAGCTAACCTGCACTGAAGGCTGCCGATGATGGAAAAACAAAATAATGTGGAAATTTAGATTGACGTAAATGACATCGCAGAATTATGGATGAGAGAGACTGTCGAGGAGATTTTAGTGCTCTGAGGATGTTGTTTTGCGTATCGCTAAAAGTTGTCCTATTCAAAGCACAATATTTTTCAGCACGTTAAAATTGTAACAAGTACATGGTGGAGTGAGTGAGTTGATCACGCTTTTCTTACACACATTTCGAGAAAGAAAAAAGTTTTTTGTTTCATTTTACTTCTTTTCTCTCTGCCACAAAAGATGTGTCACGAGTTTGTAGTTTAAAGCTGGAAGTAAATGTTTCTACACGGGCACGCGGATTTACACACACACGCTCTTCTGAAAGAATAGAGAAAAAGAATGGATGAAATCGGCTCTCAGTTTTCCTCCATAAAAACTCCATAGTTTATGTACTTGAGTTGAAAGTAGTTAGTCTTGGGAGAATATATATAACAACTTTTGTGAAGAAAAAAGTTTCTGCTAGAATGCTAGAATGGGTAACGAAGAAAGTGGATTTTTCCTCTTTCCATTCTCTCTCTCTCTAGTAGCAATTCACATGGCGAATTAAGAAAGTTAAATGACTCGATGGTCCTCGTAAATTGAGAACCATGTGTGTAGTACATTAGAATACACACAAGTTGAGCTCATGGTGTTTCATCAAGAATTAGGAAGGAAGTATGTGCATATATTAGTAGTCTCATTCGAAACTGTATTTGTGTGTGTAGGTATGTTTATGATGGTAGTGTGTCCTCTTGTTTAATGCTTTTTGTTAGCAGCAGAGCCTTGTTTTTTATCGCTAATTTACGGTTACGACTTTAACTATGTCGTTTTGTGTCTTTATAAAAGAATATCTTTGGGACTTCAAGTATAAGTGCGTGTTTTTCTCTCTGAAGATGTTTTTTTATTGTTCACAAGTATTTATTCAGAGTCTGAGTGAATGCTGTGGGGAAAAACGAGGAAGCTATCTCATTTGAATACACGATTCTCAGTCCATGCTTAATGCTGTAGGCAAAACAAAAAATTATATATCCTATTCTTATTGTTGTTTCTATTCCCAAAAGTTTCCCTGAAAATTGTGTACAAAATGAGGTTTTATGTTTAAGATTTAGATGCACAACTGGTTCATATTATCGTTAGTCCACTGAGAGTTTTTTTAAACCAGTGGCGAATTACGTGATTACGCAGAGGGACATCCACGCAGAGCATTTCCTTCATTGACAACGGCTGGGCTGAGAAATGAATACAGTTGAAGGAGGCTCTCTCCTCTGAGTAATTGGATGGTTTATTTTTTATACTTTATTTCGGTTTATTACTAGTAATGGCAAGAAGAGAAGGAAATATGTGAAATTACCGTCATCATTTAAATAAAACTTGACTAAATTTCCATCCGACGGGATAACAGTCCACAGATTTCCCTGATATTTGGAGCAACAGCAGTTACTTATTCGCTCAGTTCAAACATCGTGGCCCCTTTTTGCTAAGAAATACAAGGTATTTGATGAATAAATAGAGCATGATGTGGCTCGGGGATAGCGTTTCATGAAATTTTACATGTTTAAAGAAACTCTTCACAAAGTGGAAACCAAACTTCTTTATTTAAAAGCGGTCATCTGGTATATTAAAAAATGTTAAATTGTAAAAATTTAGTTAACACATGAATAGCTTCGGTATTTTGATTATGATACTTTTATACTTTTAGAAAACATTGGTAGATTTTATTTATTACTTCAAGACAACAATATCAATAAATATAGACACCACGGTTAAATTTTAAAATGTGATTGGATAACATTGGTGAAGGCGTCAATTGAAAACTTGATATCCAAGATGTCACCCGTGCATCCAATTATCAACATGTCAGTTATTATTTACAAACAATTAAATTGTTCCAATTTATTCTCCATCCTATTAACACACAGCTTAACCATCATACATTCCCTTATGTGTTGCAGTGATTACTCCAAAGGCTTTCGGAATAATGTAAACTGAAAACGCTCAAGTTCAGTTTTCTCGCCAAGGGTTTTTGAAGAAAGAGCAATCGGGTTTTTACAATAGTATCATCCGTAGAAAGAGGAGGGGAGCTTTGTATACACAAAGAAAGTTTATTATGAAGCCAAGCCGATTTTTATTTCCGGTCGCTATACTTTCAAGCTTTTAGAAGTGGTAAAAATAGACATCCCATGAAAGGAGCATTTCACCACGCGGATTTTGAGTACACATAACACTACCCTACTCTCGGAATATATACGGAGCATAGTCACTCATTCAGGAAAAGATTGTGGTATAATTTTACGTGGTACTTTTCAGAATCGAGAAGTGAGCTGACTTTTTGGGGTTCAGATGCAATTTCATATCTTTCAAAGTCCATGCCATGGCGAATACTTCACTTAAAAGTTTTCGACATCTCTCAAACAACATATTAATTTGCACATGTTATTGCATTGATAAGTATCAAGGCACTTCACCACACGTGCAGGTTTTTATTGGCATTTGAACTAATCTGAAAATTAGCATTAAAAAATTGCAACAAGATTATATAACCAATTGCATTAGTAAAGAATTTCTCAGGACATATTTGCCATTATGTCATCAAGACGAAAGTGCATAAAAGTTGGATATATGAAAATACCTCCCAACACATTTTGTGATATAAGAAGTGGGTCTTTGTGTTAGATATGTAATAAGCGACGTGAGTAATGGTTGGTGGTGTAGTACGAACTTACTACGCATGTTGATAAACGAGTCGGAAAATATGTTTTATTGGACGGTTTTTTATTACTGTGGCTAATAACCCTCATATAAGTAATTAATGCGTCGGCAGTGAAGTGAGAATAGGCGCCGACGAGGGAATGAATCCATATTACTTTTTCCTCTAAGGATGGTCCATTGAATTGCTTTTTTATTGTTTCTTGCATATTTTATAGCGCTTTAAGATTAATTGCGTGTGCTCACAATGCTTGAATTCTAAAAGGATGTGTATAGTTTACACATGTAATAATATCATGTAACGTTTTCCCATTGTTTAGCTCTTTTGTCTGTGGGCAGCACGTTGTTTCCACCAAAAGAGAAGACGAACGTAACCACAAAACTTGTAAAACTCAGGTTTTATCATATTTTCCCTTTCGCCTCCAAGAATCATCAGCCATTACAATTATATCAGCTGGTATAATAGCCAACATTAAAATGTAGATATATACATATATGCGCACATCTTCTAGACTCGGCGTTCAATGTTCCATTCCGCCTAATGAGGAATGCACATGTAACTAATCAAACAAATTTTAAAAGTCCAGGCACCAAAAGTACTTGAAAACTCTTTTTAAAGTGAATTCAACTGGGCCACAATTTTTATTAGTTATTTGCTTTCATACATACACAGGCAGACAGGCACAGGCATATTACTCTCATACTTGAGTATCAGTCTCCAAGTTGAGTCAAGTGACATGTTTTCGCTAACAATCCGTTAAATGTTTTGTTTCACGGTTTAAATGAGCGGAGTGTCATTGCGATAGGTGAAACTGTTGCGGCTTGCAAGTTGACAAAATCCATATGTGCGCATATATATACTAACTTATGACACAGTACATTTATTATTCGCTTCGCTTGGAAAGAACTTTTCTAATCGGGAGCATCTCTCTCTCGCAGAAGTTGATTCATGCACTGTTGCAATCTTTCTGAGGAGAGCTCTGGTGGATAAGAACAGACTCCGATTCTGAGAAACTGTTTTTTTTCTCGTCTCGTCTCAGGAAGCTCCTTGTGATTAATTGGGCGCACTTGTACGCGAATCATGCTTCATTGCTGCTTTGAAAAGTGGCCATTTATCTTGTGCTCCTCTCTCCTGTTTTGAGTTATATAGATTAAGAGATCACGAATTCATCTCCTTGCCGTTTCCCCTTTCAAAACTTAAGAAAGCAATAAAGCATCGAAAAGGAAATGGATGTATGGTCTCCTCATGTTTTTTTCGCAGTGGTCCTAAGAGGGAAAGATTTTAATGTTTGATGACATAATATGTTCGTGATTTAGGAAGAGATTGTAAAAGTTGTCGTCCCCGTTGGATTGATGATGTTTAGACATATTTGTGACTAGTTTTATGACAATGTTTTCAAAAGGAGAAAAAAATCACGCGTGTGTGGCACTTCTTGAGAGTTGGCTAAAAAGAAAAATTCGCACTTAACATATCGAAAAGGGAGAAGAGAGTGAGCTTTCTTAGAAGCCTATGGGAAGTTTTACATTCTGCTACTGGAATTATTTCTGACTCCCCTTTTTTCTGCATACCTTTTTTCTTCACATTCACATTTATCACCACCAGCAAATGATTAATGTGTCTCAGGGATGAAGTTGGTGCTGTGCATTTTTAGCTACTTGTAATATGCAATATCGTTACCGGGAATTGTGTTGACAGTTGGTAATTCACTTGACTAATGGGTTTCACCGGTGCCTGGACCCTTTTCTCCTAGTGTTGAATTATGTATGGGAAGCTTTTGTAGAGGAAAATATTCACATTGCATAAAACTTGGAACAATTTTTTCGCTCGCTCTATCTTTCCGTTATTCCACATCTCATCAGGAATAGGAGCAATGCTTAAAAGGAAAAAGAACTATATGAGAGCCTGTTTGAATGTGTATATATGCTCAAGTGAAGAAAAGTGGGAAGCAACATAAAAAATTATCCCTCTTGGGATATGGATGCCAGCAGTGGTGCATGAATGTTTATTATTGAACGTGCAACATAACTTACAGCTTCGCAAGCTTACTCCTCAACTGACGATGGGTTTTCTCTCTCCTTTCATCAAAGGAAACTTTCGTACAAGGGAAAAGAAGATGCTTTCAAGGAAATCGGAATTATTGATGAAAACGGCAGTTCGCACCAAGTGCATTGATAAAGTGTGAATGACGGCTCCATTCGGTTCACTCTCTGAGTTGTGGAATGCTTGTAAGCTAGTCACATAATATGGAATGAATGCACGATATAAAAAATCTTTTATCCATTCTGCGCTCCTCTTGTTATAATTGAAGTTTCTTTCGCCTGCCGAAGGTAGTCGTATATATTCATGCAGAGAGTGTGATCGATGCCTGGTTTGCTTCTCCGAATCGGGCATTGTGTTCCATTACGTATGAGAATTGTAATCAGCATGTCATTCCGTTCAAATCTCCGTTTAGCTTTCCGAACTGGATGTACTATTCAAGGCCGGATTTATGAACTCGATGTACCTAACTCTGCTTCGATTCGTTTTGTATTTTATAACCTTTTGTTATGCTTCTTGTGCTTTCTCAGGAAAGAAATACACCGAGCTTTGCTTCGTGGAAGGATGTTAGACTGATAGGAATTCAGATGAGGAAAGGCATAATTTATGTAGAATGGAGAAAGGTAGTTTAGAGTTGTCATTTACGTGTGAGAGGATAACCCTTCACTTCAGAATTTTTACTTTGCCTTATTTCTTCCCAGCGTGAAACATGCCATCTTTCTTATTTCTCCCTCAATGGCATTGTCAGTCGTAGTAGTCGAGAGACGGCATATTACCCTTAAAGACGGGTCTCTTCTCTCCGCTTGTCCCATGATAGCACGGGTCCTGTTTATCATCGCGGCATTATTATTGTTAGCGTTTTTGGTGAAAGTACGTATACGGCATTCGTATTGGGCGACACCGTCAACAAGAAATTCAAAGTTGACTTGATGCATGGGGCAAAGATGGTCGTGTGTCTTGTCTCTATTGTTGTACACCGGAGAGACACACAGTCAGCACATTATACCTATGTGCGTTCGTGTCAGGTACATAATTTTTTCCGTGTTTATACTTGTTCGTCATTTCGCGTCGCTTCGCGAACAAAAGGAGGAAAAGCGAGGGGAACTAAAAGCGACACATTCATATGCAATAAAGCGAGAAATTGATCATGTTCGATTTCTTCGGTTTTTGTCACAACAAGAAAGGACCTTCACACAAAGTTTGTCGCACACGTATTATATTACTGGGATGAGCTGTGCCGAGCATTCTTTTCCGCTTCGTTCAAGTTGATAGTTTCAACGAGGGTGGAAAGCTTATATGTATGACTTTTTCTGGTTGATGAATTAAACCGAGTTTCGGGGAGATGGTGAGAATGACGATAGCTAATGAATAGGAGATTTTTCATGTGAAAAAAGTCTGATGTCGGTTACCGTCTTTTCTAGTGTGATACCAGTGGCACGGGCGACGTGAAGGGGTGAAAATGCACCTTGAGCTATCACCAGACCCGAAAGGAGCTGACGACATGACGTGATGATGTGTATTTTTCTTGTTTCACGCGGAGATATCACGCGTTACTAACCGGTTTTCATTTCTCTCTGTCGCTTTATGCCGCTCAATCTTCTCTCAAAGACTCTAATCATCGATTTCAAGTTGATTTTACAAATTTCACGTTCTCAAAATTTTGGAAAGTTAAACTCTATGAAATTATAATTTAGGAAACTAAACACATTTTGTGGTAAAAATGTGCTATCAAAA
Source organism: Heteromurus nitidus (assembly GCA_034687055.1). Lineage (NCBI taxonomy): Eukaryota > Metazoa > Arthropoda > Collembola > Entomobryomorpha > Entomobryidae > Heteromurus > Heteromurus nitidus. Next base: position 15,271 of record JAQFZW010000350.1, read on the forward strand.
AGGGATCGCTGTCTGTTGTAATATCAGTTTCGAAGGGTTCGAAATAGTTCGAATGCAAGTTGTGATTGAATTTTTATGTAGTTTTTACGATCTATATTTTTGTTATGTTGGCGCATTTCGTATTTATGATTTTAGTGCAACCATATTTACTTGGTAATTCACACAATACACTCTCGTAATGTGTACGTACATGCTTATCAAGATATAAAGATATATCATTGTTAAAAGAAACTAAACTGATTTTTATGATTGCATTTGAGTATCGCAGATCCTCTCGCTTAAAAGTAATCTTTACGCATACTTTTTTTTTATAAACAGAGACAGAGTAGATGCTACTCCATAAAATGAAATCATGTGAAGTGCATTAGGTCTGATGTGAGAATGAGAAGCAAAACATGTCCGGTGGGAATATGTTGTCAATAGGAAACCCTCTCTAGAATGAGTGGTATTTTTAGGATTCAATCATTACGCGCTCTGGTCTAGCTCAGCCAAATCTGTTGGCACAGGTGGGCAGACTACTTAAAAGAATGAAAGAATTTTCTCTCTCAATGTGTGCATAGGTCTCTTGGAATTAGTTTGCTTTACAATAAGCGATGTTACCTTTCCTTCACTTCTTTTCGTCCTTCTCTCTCTCAACTGCGATATGCTGGTGCATAATGAGCGAGAAGAGTTTTGTGGGTGAAGTATCATTGTTTGGTTTCAAGTTCGTGTCAGGTAAAATGCACGCACACAAGTGGAGTAAGATCAAATATTATACTTCTCGCACTCTGTGTACATGCATAATAATGTTTTGATTCTTGTGGAATTAATAGCTACGTGCCAGTTCATGTAACAACATTGTACGGTGTAAATACCTTACACAAATCTGAAGCCAGGTTCAGTTCAGATTGTGTGAAAGTCTCTCTCTCTCTACTGTGTTTTTTTCTGGGGCTTCATTTTCTTGTGAATGGACAATGGAATGAAGGAAGCTAAAAGTTTTGGTAAATAGAGTTGAATAGACATTTCATTCCTTTAATGGATTAAGAACTGAATGAATATCGTTCCCAGTAGTGAAAAAAATCATGTGGCATGTACATGAATTTTCTTTTCATTTTCTTGTCATGTCATTTCATGTTGTCACATGACAAGAATTTTTTCAAAAGGACATGATCTTAACATGACAAGAAAAGACATGAATTTCTGGACATGAAGTGAATTAATTGCATGTTACATGAAATGACATGAATATCAATATTTATATCACTTTACGCAAATTCAATGTGAATATCTAACAAAAGTCATGAATTATAAACATCTTCACAATTGAAATATGTACCAGCCTTGAATATTGTTTTAAAATACTGATGTTTTGGCTCACTATCATAGTAAATTGTGATTGGAATGACTTCTCGTAGAGTTTAACAACGGCCATGTGTAGTAAATTGACAAAAATGAAAAAAATTCATGTAACATGCATGTACATGCATGTACATGAGACATGACATGAACATGAATTCAACAACATACATGAATCGTTACATGACATGAACATGAAAGGAAATTTTAAAAAAGGAAAGGACATGCAAAAATCCAACATGAACAGACATGATTTTTTCACTAGTTCCCAGGTTCATGTACCTGTCAGAGACATGTACATACAGTGAGGGTGGCTGGTAAATTTAAGGCATTAATTCCTCATTAAATCACATCAAAGTCATGTTCCCTGCGAGAAAAATTATGAGCAGGAGAGAGAGGAAGACAATGAAATGTTATTTTTTCCTAACCTTAATCTCTTCGAATAAGAAAAAATTTCTTTTCTCCATCGAAATGCGAAGTGTACACAAGGTTGCATTGTTCCTTGCATTTCTTCCAAAAATTTCAATCTCGGTGATGCCACAATTATGGAGATAAATACAACAACCATTTAGAATGCACCTGCGAGTTTTTCTAACACACAATCCTATTTTTCTTACGGTGAACCTGTGAATGACGAGTGCCTCACATCAGGGCATACTTCCGTATTTGAGCATTCAATCAGTTGATTGATCTGACATTATTACTTAAATTGCTATAAGTATATGTGGAGGGTATATAAATATACGACAAGACGTTTTATAATAATAAAGGATGACATAAATTAAAGGAGAACAGTTGCTGTTGGTTCGATACGAGGCAGAAAACTCGCCTCACTTATAAGAATCTCGAGCAATTTGTCATCTTTTCCTTAATAAGGCAGGTGAATATAAGTGGTGATTCACTTTATTGATTTTAATTTTGATCGTCATCTCATTTTCGGATGGCAGTTTTGTGTCGTCTCGTCAACTCTGCTAAACACACATTTCACTTTATGTGACACGCGATGTTGATGTTGTACGCGCATTTTATTAGTCGTCACAAAAAGTTTATGTTGAGCGTAAAGCACAGCTTACATTTTTTGTGATCTAAAGAACACTGAAGCATACAAGTCCATAACACCTATTTGCAATGGTTTTTACGCGATGTGTTAGACGCGTGTGCATTGTTTGCGCAAATTGCTTCGAGTGACAAGCTCACTCCGTCGTACTCGTATTCCTAAAACAACGCCAAACTGACTGACGTACAAGCGGACAAGCTTGCTTTGATTTATTTTATAGCACACTTAAGTATTTTATTTTATTAGAGAAAAGCTGGTAACATCATGCAACTCATTGGGTAGAGGGCGAACATTTTTACTGCATTATCATAACGGTCATTTTTAGTGGTAGGTAACCCGTAATTTGGAAAAGGTATCTATCTATATGATGACTTTTAGAAGAAATGCTGCAAATAAATTTTTTTGGAGAGAACTCTGGCATCATCTTCAGCATGTAGAAATGCGTATACAATTGTTTCTAATGTGTGTACAGTCGCAGTCATCCTGAAAAGTCAAATCAAATAAAACTGGGCTGGGTTACACGCGGTAAAGAGAGGAAAATTGGCTACAAATTTCGACATTAAAGGACTTGGGATGGATGGGCCACCGCCTGAGTTGAGAGGTACTTATGGTCCTCATATTCCTCAACAGTGTGAGATGCCCCTCTCACAGTGTGCCTCTGCCATTTCACTCATCTTCAGGTAAAAACTGGTAATAATCCATGCGATGATGTTGATGTCGAATGATTTCACGAGCAAGATAACAATGACATGGTACACACGACGTGGAAAATAAATGGCCGAATGAGTATGACTCTTCTTCGCTTGTTACGATCCTTGAAACAACGAGTACCGTAGAAAAAAGAAACATTTTTCTAATACGCATATATTTTTTACAACAGCCACTCTCACATTCAGCTTGTTTGTTATACACTGTATATCCATCTTTTTTTGAGGTAGTATTTGCATAGGACTTGTAGATTCTGCGACGTGCAATGTTCCCACTTGAGATGATGATGATGATGCCCTGCCCAGAAAAGGACTGTACATGATGTACAACGTGAATGAAACAGCAGTCCACTGCCAACAGAAGAGAGTCACTGCAATAGATAACGAAAAATGATGTAAGCTTGAAGGAGAATGTTGAACCGACGAGAAGGTGTTTTCTCGTGTATTATCCTCTTTTAATTTGACTGAGTGTGTGAAAGCCATTTGTGAAAGTACAACAGACACACAGGCGAAAAGGTAGGGTTTTTGGTGTTGTGACTGTGAACAAAAGTCCTTAATCACGCAAAAGCTACCTTGAAACAAAAGAGAGGTGCCAAATGTCAAGCCGCGAGTTTGATACATAGGCACGACATGTCTAAACCTTACCATGTCCAAAACTAGACTTGTTTTTCTCCGACATGGGTTTTATATCATGTTTCTCACATTCAGTGAGACATTTTTTTCTTTCTGACTCTCTTCTAACATCCTCACTCTCCGAATGCTTGGATACTTTTGTGTGTTGTGCTGAAAGAATCGAAACCGAAGGATTGTCCAGAAGTTGCGCTTCATGCGTAGAAGCGCCGACTAATTTTTCGTACGAAATAGCTCTCTGTCTCCCTCCTTTAGCACCAATGTTAGGACTTGACAAGCCGGTTTTCCCTTCAACAAGTAGACATTAGTACGTACTTTTGTGTGCTCAAGGAGAAAAGGGATTTTTTTCTCCGCTGGTAAGGGGAATGCGAGCAGATTAATAATCCTGCTGTGGTAAATGAGTTGCAAGAGTAGTACGAAATTAGATCTTTGTTTGCAAGCTGGTTGGCTCGGAATGATAACTAGTTTCACAACTGCGGTTTGGTTGGTTGGCTTGCCTCGTTTTCTGTGTAATACAAAATTCGTTTCTTTCAACATCAACAGATTTACTAATATTTATGTAGACGACTATTCAATGATCTTGTTCTCTGCAGTAAAGAGACAGGAATGGATGCACATTTGGAAGCGTCCATATCTGTTTTTTTCTTATCCGAACTCCAATTGTTCCTTTCACTTAAATGGTGTGGGTTTGAATTAATTAAAATAATCATAAATTGATGTTCTCCTCTGGATGTAAATATGCGTTTATCCTTTGCGTGTCTACACATTATGCATGCATATGCGGATGGATGGATGGATGTATGTATATGTATACGCATTTAATAAAATTATTGAGCAGACATGCACCAAAATGTTGTCTAAATACTAAATATCTTGTCCCTCTGCCTTCAAAAATGAAGTGCACACACACACTCGTTGTCATTCTGAGTTTAGTCCAGATGACGAATTTATTCTGGGAGAGAATTTTTTCTCCTCCTGCAACCCTACCTTTAGCTGACAGTGAAGGGTTTGTGAGCAAGTTGAGCTTAATGATGTAGGTCGTTCAGATGAAACCTGATGCAGCGCCTTTATCACATCATTTCATTGAGAATATCTAGGAAATGTTCGTATAAATGCATGGTGGCATGCATAAGTGGCTGGGTAGTCTACGATCGACCAGCTGCTGATTGTTGCAACCAATCCAAGTGACCACTAGACCGTGTATCCATTATTACACACATTTGAGCGTGTGTGTGTGACTCCCTCATCAAACAAATATATTCATATACCTATACCTACTTTGTTTGGCTATATACCTACGCTGATGCATATTTCTCTTTGCATTACACTTTTCTCTCATTTACCCGATTGGAGTGTATAGTGCTATCTTAATTGAGGGACTTGTTGGAAGCCACGCTATAATTTTATGACGAAATTAAATGAGTTAATGAGTCTACCTTAGACTACTGGTTTTTTACAGTTTCTCCACATGTTACAAACTTTGTACCTGGTCAAACAAGAATACTCTTATATTCTCGCATACATATACTACAAGCCCAACGTTAGATCCTCTCTAAGATCCGTCTGATTTGAATTTATTTGGGAGTTGGAAAAGCATGCATATATTTAAAGATGAGAGCGATATAAGGATATAGACATCGTATAGAAATGAAGTGGACTCACAAAGGTATCTAATGTTTGTTTTGACGTGAGATGCTCAGCCCTCTTTTTTGTAGCCATGTTTGCACGCAATAATTACTGCTCTCCACACAGAAGCATATACCTGGCACCAAATTCAACAGTTGCTCTAGTTGGATTCTTTTCTCCTGACATGTCTTCTGCTACTGCTACTCATCTTTCAAAGAAAAAAGGTGAGAATTGTATATTAGAGCAGGTATGTTAAACCCAACAGAGAAACGTGGATACACACCTTTCTTAGCTCATGGATATATTTCAGATGAATTGTCAAGCAGAGGCTAGTCAGCGAACACTTTGGGAGGAATGTAATCCGCCAGATTAATGACATGACTGTCATTAACAAATAAATTGATGTCTTTGGATAGAACATTGCATTTTCTTGGATAACCTCATCATTGTAATTTTGTGTGATCGCCATCCTTGAGGGAACAATTATTTCTATATTCCTGCAGCAGCATATGTTGTGTTGCGGGGTTCATAATGTTATTCTTAGCCCCAGTTAATTCCTGTTAATTGATCTGATGGGTGTTTGTAAAAAACACGGGCTGTCTTTGTGACTGGTTAGGGCATACCTTCATACAGATTTCAAGGTAACTGGTAACTAGATGAAAATGTAATTGCATTCGAGATCATTTCTTATCCTTTTCGACAGAATTGTTGTGTGCGAAAGGAATCTCAGATGGCGATGATTGGGAAACAGATATTGATAACCGATTCTCTTTAATTTGGCAGCTGCTGTGAGCGTGATGCTTACTTCTTCTTTCCCGAGTTAAGTAGCTGTTAAAATTTTCTTGAAGACAAGAGTGATGACTTTTTTGGTCCAGAGAAGAGGTGATGTTGCCACTTAATCGTTTTCCTATAAATCATTTTCTCAACGATACGCATATGGCATATAGATATAAAGGCGTATATTTGGCAAAAAATGCTCGTTGCAAAAGCACTGATATACACCTCACTCAAGGATGAGCATGCGGACAGACACACGCACACACTTACATGCTTCAGAAATATTCCCGTCAAGTGGTGATGACGGTGAGGATGATTAAGCTGAAGTGAGTTGAGAGAAGAAGAGAAGAGTTGGAGCGAAAGACAAAGTAAAAAATGTGCTCAATAAGAGACTAAGTGATTTTTCACCAAGTATATGCGTAAACAGTATATAAGAGTGTTGTGTGCAGATATGGAGAGAGATATGTAAGATGGTGAAGAATAAAGTAGCTTGATGATGGACTGATGTGATTTGGGATGTTTGAATGACTCCGGAGAGCGGAGTTTGATAGACGGACAATCTCCCAAGGGAAAATAAATCGTGCCTTTGTACACATTGTGTTTTTATAAAAGAGCATCATGCATGCAGTCTTGTCTTGCATGCACATGCACACACACCTTTTGTGTGTATTATGTTTTGTGTCCAAAATGCAGTGAGAGATAAAGAGAGAGAGGGAGAGAGAGAGAGAAGAGAGGAGACAGAGAAAAAAGAGAGGTATATAGATGGACACATGCGAGTAAAGTGGTGCTCAGCTCACACAAGCAATGGTGATGATGTTGAGTAATCTATTGGCCTGAGGGAAAATGATTTTTATTATGCTTTCATGGTGATTATAATCGTGTGGTTAGTGGCAGTCAACCTTTCTTTCTCGCAAAGCAGAGTTAACTAGCCTGGCAGTTGATAGGTTTTTAAAAATGGAAGAATGTGTCTTGAGTACACACACAAAACGGACGGAGGAGAAGAGATCTTGCATGTGCACACATACAACAATAACTTGATAGAATAAAGATGGATGGATTGATGATTATGACAATGCAGTAGCTGTAAACAGAAAAAAGACTCGCATATCAGAAGCGGCTACATAATGCTTAACTTATTTTACCTCTCTCTTCTATCTCGGATCGTTTCTTGTCCATTTTTTTGTTCAACTTGCCTGGGTAAAGTGTGTGCATACGCTTGAAGATAATGGAAAGCTGAAAAGAGGAAGGATTTTTTATCGCACAAAATAATAAGCACTGAAGCGTACAACATTTTTTTTAGCTTGAGCTTCGTCTTCAACAATCCATTTTGACTGGTTAGTGTCTCTTCAATTAAATCTCGAGAATATGACGAGATGACGAATATTGTTAGCTTGTTGAAGGCCAAGAGGTTGTTTAGCTTCTGTTTAAGATGCTACTTTCGTTCCAAAAGCTAAATCGCATGCTGTGCAGGTTTCACTGACAAAATTTTGACAATAGACTTTTCTCAGAGGAAAGCTCATTCTTGTAAGCTCAAAAACATTCCTTCAGACAAACGTACAACGTTTTATCATTGGTACGTACTCGTGCTAATCTGGCCAGCAAATCAATGTGATTTTTCTCTCGCTCAAATCGCGGAAAAGAGAATGGCTCTGAACATTTGTACTAATGTCATATATAACACATTTCAGTCGAGATAAGCACACACTCACCAACACGTATGGATAATGCTAAGTAATTTTTCAAGAGCACATCGCGCGCGGCTTCGTAGAAGAGGAAAAATATACTCGCAATATATGTGCTGTACATGTGTGCCTATTATTGTGCGGTCATTAAGAAGTTGGGGAGCAGTTTCACTGCTTCTGTAACAATCTCGATCAGAGAGAGAGAGAGAGAGAACTAACAAAAAAAAGACCGGTTTCTTGTTGTTTGTAGTAATTTTTTTAAAAGAAAACATTTTTTCTTTCGATAAGTTGTAATGATATGAATAAATTATTACATCTGGCAGATTGAGATTAATCTGAGGATATGACTCTACATACATCCATATCCAAGTCAGAAAATCCATAATGAACTAGTCTACGCATAGGTAAATACATAGGCCGGAGTTTTGTGGGGTTTGGTTTGCAAGAAAATATGTGAATTTGTAACATAAGCCTCACCTGATACTATAAACATATCACCGGTCTCAAGCACGTAATTTTCACAGAGAGAGAGAGAGAGCAAAACACTCCGGCTTTATTGCCGGAGAGTAAAGTTAGCTTCTTTTTCGCTGAAAACTTCTAACCAATATAATATATTAGCATTAAGCATTATAGTAATTTGCTCTTGTTTTAATGCTTAACTCTTTTCCCTTGCCTAGTGTTGTGTATCAAGCAGTAGTGCCCCCTGCTTAGAGAAACTACTGATCGTGCTTGTAGATATGCTATCCCGGTTTAATAAAGTTAAGTAATTACATGAAATATAAAGTTGTACCTAAACCACTGAGCTAAGCAGATTCGGAGAGAAGTATATAGGAAATCTAGCTATGATAGCTCGATTACGATTCCACCGGTGTTTACGGCGTACTTAGCGTCGAATTTAGGATGCAGTGCCATCATCACGAGAACCGTGCATAAAAGAGGACTGGTCCATGCAGCTGAAAGATGTCGATGTGTGGCATTGCCACTGCAAAAAAAAATATGCATAAAGTAGTCATATAGTTTGTATTAATGTGCTGGTCTCTGCGTGTACATTGAAATACAGATAAAAATTACAAGACTTATTATTACTTACTTAAAAGGCTGTTGACTGTTCCGCATGCACACAACACACGCTGAGTTTGTACGGATATTATGAGCTCACACACATGCGGTATACATTCAGTTGGCAAAAAAATATATCATGATAGCATGAAACGTGCCTTGTGACTTTGAAAAGCATTTCGACTTCCGAACCATTTGGCCGATTCGTTTTCATTGTCGGATGGTTTGATAGCTGTCATTGTTACTTAACTTGAGTTTTTATGAGTAACTATGTACATGATGGTGTGGGTATGTTGCGAGCATGTACCTTGTCTCGAATGTCCCTCTCTCTCTTCTCTCTCTTAAAGTTGTTCAATTCGCAGAGTGAGTGTGAGTCAACTATTGTGTACAACTTTTTTCAAGAGTTTGATTGAACTCGACGAATTGAAGTTGCGGCTCCTTTGATCTCGGACTGTAAAGCATGCAGCTTTTGTTTCAATTAATGACGTCGTACACTTTGTTTTGATAACTTAATTGATGTTCGGTATTAAAATGCACAGTCTTCTTCTGAAGGTCAACGGTACAAATGCATATTTGTCTGCTCTTTTTGAGGTACACCGAAAAACGGTAGCAAATTTACTTACACATGTGCATATATTGCTGATTGTCTTTTGCTTTAAAATCCACTCTTAAATGCCATTTTCGACGAAATAGGATTCTACTCTTGAGGACGTGGAGCTCAGCCCACATTAGTCATTACAAATATTTTGCGCGGTATGCACACAGTGTGTATTTGTTATTTATGATAATTAATTTACAATATTACTTCAAAACCTCTCACAGTTGAACTGCGTACATATCGGTAATCCGCACTCGGCAGATGAGATTTGCAGAGGAAACCCTACTGCTAAATAGATTCTGACAGCAAAGTCCGGCTTAATAAACTTAAGTTATCTGGTTGAACAAAACGGTATAAATGATGTGGCGTAAGCACATCACATTTATGACGTGTTGACTGACAAACTTTAAACAGAAAGAGCTTTACTTGTATTTCCACTGGTTGAGTATAAACATGGGCGCAGATGACAAGAGGGATACTCATTCTAGCATTCATTTTTATGCGTATTCGGGTTGTGTGTGCATTGCATATCCGCTCAAGGGTTTGTTTGTCCTATATTGTTCTTCGTCTGAAGAGCTATGTGCTGCTGCTGCTGCTGTCCTCCAGAGTCCACTTGTACAAATGGCATATAATATCTATTCACCGAGAGAATGTGTTTAGCGCTTCAAGTTTATCAGTTGTGTCGATAGCGTTTACAGATTTGCATCATGTTCACAGCTCCACTCCCGTTCTCAACTTTCTTAGAATACGACTATGTCTTTTGATATATCATTACGTGCCTCGATATAAGATGTACTTCGTATTATTATTATTATGTATCTTCGAGTATGCCGAAACTGTTAGCAAAACTTACTTAAGAACGTTACTCGCTTCACAAACGTTTACAATTGTTCTTTCCTCACTGCATTCCTTTGAGTTGTTCGTTGAGACAACACACTGCACCACTGCGTCTTATTAGCACCTGATGCCCTTTGAGTAGTGGCATTTTTTCTGGTTACTCCAAACATCAAACAAAATTCTTCTCTCTTCACAAAAGCGGTCAGCATCTTAGAATGCCCCACGACTGAATTATGTTAATTCCTGAAGAAGTAACATATTCACCTATTCACCCTCTCAAATGTCAATGTTCAATTTCATAAATGGTTAAAAGTGAGCATAAAAAATGTTGCTAGTGTCCTGTGTAATGAGTAGTAAAACTCGTGATTTATCTGAAAGCATGTTAATGGAGAAAAATTAAGAGCTATAAAAAGGGAAGTAGAATGTATGTATGTATGCTCGACAAGGAGAAGAAGAAAACAACTTTTATGTATTCCTGCTGCAAAGCGCAATAAGTTGAGTAAAGTAAATGGGTAGAGAAAAGGGAAAACTCCAGTTTTTCCATGCTTGGGATTGTTATCGGTGATGGGATCGATCTCATCTGAGATGAATGGACGTGTGGAATCTTGAGCCATAATATATTGAAATTGAAGTATATGGCGAGTGATTAGATGTAATAACAATGATGAAGACGGGGACCATGATGATGATGATGAGTCCTCTCCAGAGGATTTTCCCTCGACAAAGTAATAAGGTGGAGAGAGAGAAAAGGGAGAGAGAATCCATTATTATTTATACTTGTGCCAGGGCTTTTCAGTATTCTCACTGACTTGAAGAAGCTGCGGGAGCCGAACTAATCCGAGTTTGTATTTTATAAATGCCGGAATAATGGATGATGCTTCCTTCTCTCTGCTCCTGTTATTCCTCTTGTATAACTTTTCTCCCTTTTCTCTACTCTCCACTCACGTTTCGTCCAATCGTCCATTTTCTTCCTTCGTCTTTTTATATATGCATCTACACATCATCACGCACTACACCGCTTACAATTTTATATGTTCGTGTGTGTGTATGTGTACCTTTTTGTAATACTTTTGCTGCGTGCTTTTACACCAGGACATGCATGCATGATTTTTTCCGTGAGGGAACTTTATATATACATACAATATACACATATATGTTTAAGGTTCCAAAAGTAACATTCCTCTGTTTTAAAACAGAGAGCCTTGTCCTCTCCATCTAAACGTACATACCTTGCTTTCCATGAGCGAAAATAACAATTTTTTAAACATTCTGCTTAGGTATCATGAGTAGAGAGTGGTATAGTAGCGCGGAGGGAGACTCGCTCACTATTTTTTCCTAGCTTGTCTCTCAAAATGAAAATGAGATTGTTGAGAAAGAAAATGAAATAGGATGGGATGGGCCGTGTAATTATTATGAACGAGATGGGTTGGTTTAGTTCTCTCCTCTCTCCTTTTATCGGATCCTTGTCATCATGATTATTATTACTACTTCTTTCTTGCTCCTTTCATTCCATCGACTGACGTGTACTAATAGGTAGCCGAGCCGTGTGCTTACAAAAAATCTTCTAGCCTGGGCTTGTTATGAGCCTCTTTAGGTAACGGGCTCTTTTGTTTTAATTTATTAAAAGTGGAAGGAACCGAAAAACTCTTGAGCAGCTCAACGATTTTCTTTTCTTTTTCGCGAAAAAATATTAATAAGGGAAAAGAGTTTTTAATAAGATCCTACACAGAATGATGATGATGATGACCATGATGCGGGCACGTATTAAAAGCGTAATTTGATAGAAGAAAAATATTTGATAAAAAATGGTTAAAAAATCCGGATGCACCCAAAAAGTTACATTATTTGTCTTAGATTTACTTTCTACATGGGTTATTTTTAATAGCGTGGTGAGATTTGATTGTTCTTCCTCGTCGAGAGCTGGATGTTATTATGTTTTACATCATTGAAAAAACAAACCTCGCAACGGGTGAATCGCAGACATGAAGAGAGAAGAACATTTTATCCAAAACTGCCTATTGAAGGGTCAGTCTTTCCACTCTCTCGTCGAAGTATTCTTTAGTTTCGTAACAAATCACAGACTCTCCTGCTGAGAGGAAGATTCGGGGGTTCATTCCCTTAAAAAATACTTGACCCTCTGCCATTGATTTACATGAGCATAATTTTTTCAAAAAAGAAATGCCATCGCCATCATAAACGGGAATACATGATAGAACATAATATGTCGAAAGATCATGTTCTTCTAACGATTGGTTACCTTTCAAAGGCAACTGCTCAAATATTTGGCAGGGAAAAAGATTGGTACTTTTCTTGCCCTTGCCTTCATGCAAGTAGATGTGTAATCTCTGTTCAACGGAATTAGTGTGGTGGTCGTGGTGCACACAAAGGCAGGAGAGTCATAATGACTAAAAGAGATTGTTAGCGTAGGTGGATAAATCTTGAGAGTTTTTGGAAGACGAGTGGTTAGCTCAAATCATGTCATTTATTTCATTTTGATCACAGAAGAGCTGGTTAGTGAGCTGTCGGTTGGGTGAAGATGAGATCTCACACAATATTATTACCTGGTTTGTACCGCTTATTGTTGCAGAAGTAGGGCTAAAGTTGTATTTTTGCGAGTGGCATCACTTGAGCCTTTCCTTCCATGCAAATTTATTGATATGGAAAAGTCGGAGTTTACTACTTTCGTAAATCCCTCTGATAAAAGTTTTTCGTTTTATTGATTAACGCGCTTCCTTCAAGCCGTATCCCTTTTGGGTTTGTTTTGATCAGCCACGAATTACTTGATGCACAAAAAGGCTGCTTTATGATTATGAATGTGTTATTGGACCTCACCTTGTCATCATAAATTTAGTATGCATTCGGGATAAAAAAGGCGAGAAGGCAACCTTGTTTAAACACTACTCTCTCTTGAGTAAAGTGAAGAGAGCGATACGTTCGCAGAGGTTACATGCAAATGATAGTAATGAACCGTGCAATATTTGTTCGATTGAACATCTTGGTGAAACGAATAGGTGTAAGTCGTGAGCTGCCAATCCCATCAATGGATAAATTGAATGAATTGAGTCTTAAATGCCATCAAAAGTCAGACATATAATCGAACAAACGGTTCCCCTATTTGTGAATTTCAGGCTGTAATCTGTAAAGCCACATAAACATTCCTTGTGGCTGTAGTCATCTAGTCATACATGTAGTCACACATAAGTTGTCTGGTTTTCTCTCATTAAATTATTTGCTCAGAGAGCACGATTTTCTACACAATTGTTGGTCTTCTGCTTACACCTTACATCTTAATTGGAGTCTCCATCTATGACAATTTAGGCTTGTTGATGCTAAATGGTTTTTAATTAAGTTGATGAGGATATCAACTGAAAACTTGGAAAATAAACAAGGACACGTAAAAAATGTATAATATTTTAATTGTGTGAAGGCATTCTCGAAACAATGCGAATAAAATCTCTTTAGATTAGGCGACTCCAATCGCAAAATCTTCAAATTAATTTAAACGATTAATAACAAAATGGATTCAAGCAGGTAGGAATTATATATCTAAAGAATAGGTTTTCGTTAAAATATTCACACTCCTCCCGCTGCGCTCTCCCTCCGTAAACTCTCCATATTTATGAATGGGCATGAATAATGAATATGGATTAAACAAGTTTTTATGAAAAAACATTACACGCTGTTCATTCTCATGTCTGCTCCTGTTTCACCAGTACGAGGCATATGAAAAGATGCACATGATATATATATAAAACCCATTTACCTGCACACATCCAACATTTTATGATCGCTGTTAATACATTTTTGAAACAGTGTAAAATTATATTTATGTACTGATGAAGTCTAGGCTGGAATATGTTATCCCTTTTTTACTTATTGCCTCTTAAAAATACGAAGTAGCTCTCGTTATGCTTTGTTGGCAGATTGTCCTCTGTAATTAGAAAGATGGCACATGGATAAGCCCAAGATATTTTTTGCATGGTAAAACCCGAGAAGTTGGACTGTGCAGAATTAGAATTGAGAAAAATTGGATTTTATGAGATCGGCATCCCCACATCATCCTCAATTTCCCTTCTTCAATTTTCCCTGAATTAGCCGTTGTACGTGAGTAGAGTGTACTCAAGGGGTTTCTACGGATGCCCAGTTGCCCACAAGACTAATTTTTCCCCTCTGATATTTGATATTTTATTAAGCTGCAATAAATATAAAGTGTGCAAGGGTAAGCACTTAAGAAATACGGAAGGGAAGTACTTTTATTAGGCTCAAGTGTTTCTATTAATACAAGCTTACTTCGGCCACGGTCGTGTCAATAACAAGAGCAGATATATGAGAAAGGGTTTTGTGATTTCGTCTATTGTGGAAAACCTCTCTTCTCTATTGCTTGCAATAATTAACTTAAATCTGGAATAAAAAATGTAACTTGAAACTACTCCTTTTTTGAGGAGTAGATACGCACCGATGCAATACTCCAAGCTCATTTATTGCTCATTCATTGTTGCACACTGGAAATTTTCGTCTTGTTTGTGCTTTCTTTTCCTTCTTTCGCTCTCTCGGCATATAGACACACAAGTGGTTTTAATGCTAAAGCGCAGATGCCGGAATTACTTTCCTGTTTTTATCAAGGCGGATGAATTAAAGTAATTATGGTTATTAGTATAGTTATGGCTGAGGACGATGAGTGGAGAGTTTTGTACAAGCTCCCTTGTTTCTCCCATTCAAGATTATACTTTTAATGGTCATCTCTCATACCAAGGAACAGTCTTGTTGAAGTAGGGAGTCAGTAGCTGCGGCGGCTTACACAATTCTCTAATCTTACATTAGCGAACAATAACGTGGGTGGGTGGTGGTGTGGTGTGTGTATGTTGTTTTTCCATTTTACGACTGTAGAAAATTAGTCGGTTCTTCGTAATTGAAGCTTATTGTGTTCCCTGCTCTTGTAAATATTCACAGTTTGCTGTTGTTTAATAATCCGCCATGCCGCTGTCCTATTACCGCAGTGCGAATTACTTTTCCCTTTTGCAAGCGATACCGATATATCTTTAGAGAGATCTTTTCTCTATCAATTTCCTGGAGTATATTAAAAACCCGAATGGGAGTTTTGTTGGAGCTAGCTAGAGCTCTGCATTCTATAAATCTACATTTAGGATTGCATGACGTAAACCGTCTTATTATTTTCCATGCTCTCGTTTTATCACTCGCATAACTTGAAGGAGTTGGACGATTCCGTTACTGCTTATTGCTACGACTCGTTTATTTTACCTTTGTATTGCATATTAAGCTTGAAAAAAATTTGTCGGTTTTTTAACCAGAGGATATTAGGAAATAATCCTGCGTAGAAAAGAACTGCTGCGCCACTATATGAATTCAATTCATTCATGAATAGATTGCATGCACGATTTCAAGCACAAGAAATGGTTTTAAAGATGAGGATAAAGGGTTGCAGGAATAAAAAATCAACTTAGGAGCAAGAGTCCGCCTGAAGTATTAACATCGACGTATGCATTCTCTATTAGAACGTTATCTAAATCATAAGTGATGGATTAATAGAGCTTAAACGAGCGCAAACGGGTTGAATGATATACATTACGAGGGAGATTACACGTTCCTCATTTCTATGCGCACTAGGGAAAAAAACTTTTTATGTAATGTGACCCTTTTCATCCGGTGTACTTGCGATGGGGTATTTAGGTACACGTCCATGGGCTGTAGTTTGGAATAAATAAAAGGATCTCAATGAAAAATAGAAATTGATTCACGTGGGTTCTGGGAATATATATGATTCAAATAACTATGATATCAAAATATTACATGTTTTCGGATTTTCTTTCTTGAGAAAAGGCTATTTCTCAGTATTACATAATTTTTGTATTGGTATTTCTCCTTTTTCGACATAATTCCCTTCAATGGGAATTTCTATTTATCCAAGAAAATTCAATAATTAGGGAAAAGAATGCACCCCCTGTACCCTTTTCATACGTGATTATCCAATTATGCTCAATAATTTCTCAATATTTGGGGAAGTCGCTGAGGTACAGAGGGAATCGTGTGATCTGACGGTTTCCCCTGATATCATTACCTGCTTTCATACACTCACAAACAGTAAGCTTTAGTGGGGTTTCTTTTGAGAAGTTTGTTCAGGTTGATTGAAGGCAAAGAAGAGAGGGCAAAGAAACACCTTCCGTAAATTATCAAAAGAATGGACTAACTCAAGGTGAATAATCCCATTCGTCGGAATCTTTTTGCATGTGTGGGAACTTGTTGGCGTATTTGTACTTCAGTTCAGACATCAGTCGGGAAAGGAAAAGGTCTTGCTGAATCTTGTATATATCTAGCGGGTCATACAACACTATTTTCTCAGACTTCTTCACCTTTGTCCGAATGAAGAAGAGAGAAAACTTGAAGAAATAGGGTAAAAATCGTGGTGGAATTGTGTATTCATTGTGTATGGATTAGCATTACGCCGTAAAACAATGAATGAAAATAAAGTTTAAGTTATGATCTATTGCAGGTTTATACTTATACCCATGCGTTCAAAGTATAATTAAAATTAAAACTTATTTCATGTCTCTTTCAAGAGAATGTAGAAGTAAAATGTCTCATTTGGCCTTCGTTTGTTGCAAAACCAGGCTTATTATACAACCCAACGCAGAGAGGAATTTTTAAGATAAGAT
The DNA here is from genome assembly GCA_034687055.1 of Heteromurus nitidus. Classification (NCBI taxonomy): domain Eukaryota; kingdom Metazoa; phylum Arthropoda; class Collembola; order Entomobryomorpha; family Entomobryidae; genus Heteromurus; species Heteromurus nitidus. Next base: position 32,250 of record JAQFZW010000350.1, read on the forward strand.
TGTGAAATCACGTCATGTTTTTGCGGGATGAGCGGAAAAGCGACAATATCTTGGTCCTTGAATGTGTGCTATACTTTTTTCTCCACATACCACGGGTTAGTTCCCGTAAGTATTCATTTCCCATGCATTTATGCATATGAAATTATGATTACATGGTGTGATATGTGTGTGGTTTGTAAGTTTCGTCTGAGCTGAGAAAAACAGCAAATATGGCCGTCCGCCCGTCATAGCAAAAAATATATCTATTATATTATTAGATGCAGACGAACTTTTTCCTCCCTTCCTGGCCAATCCTCAAGAATATATGGTGTCGAGCGAGACGGTGATATTAGAGCATCAGAGCTCACAAAGTTATATTAGATTGCTGATAGCCATCCTCTGGAAAGTTGGGTCCATCCTACAGAGATTTTTGATGAAGGGAGAAAAGAGCGTGGTGGTTACTGAGGCGGGTAAAGTTGTTCTGGGATAAAATCAGAAGAATCGGGATGGTTGTGACAGTTATTTCCTTTCGTTAGCATGTAATAACGTTAAATTTCATACAAACATATATTTGAGTCAGTGTTTGCGCTAGGGACTCTCTCTCTCCCCGGCTGCTCCTGTTTTCCAAAAAGATCAAAGAGAAACTGTTGTGATCTTGGTGCGACAAGTTGATGGAATATATGATGGTAGTCGTAGAATGATCTTCCCTGGTCATTATAGTAGTCGGGTGTGTGGAGGCAGAGGAGAGCAAGTTGAATAACAAGACTCGCAATGTCCTGTCCACATATTTTTTGACGGCTTTTTCGTTGTGGTGGTTCGGATGGTAGGAGACTGGTCGGAGTGTTAGATGAGAAATACGGAAATCTAGCTCAATTTTTCTCTCTCTCCTCTCCGCTGAGGAGTAGATAGTTAGCTTACCTCTGTTTTGTGCAGTAGCTCCACTGTGAGTTGAATAAATATTATGTTTAGAGTCTTGTTTGTCGTTCCGCCTCTCGTTCTTTCATCATCCACATCATCATCAAGCGGCAGAGATCTCTCCAAGCATAAGGGGAAAAGCGAAAAAAGAAGGCGAAATTACTTGTATATATGTAAAATAAAGCAAAGATTGGCGAAAAAGAGACGTTCATTTGTACCCCTTTCGGAAAAATATATATGCGTGCACGTTCGATCGGGTACATTGAAAGACGTGAACAGAAAAGCTCTCCAGCCCATATATACGCTGTCGTGTGTGCTACAAAATGCATGCATTGATTCAAGTGGAAAGAGTTTCTGCCCAACTTAACTAAAATAGAGCGGAGAGTAAAAAGTAACAAAGTAAAATGTAAAATGAATCCAAATGTCTGGTTACACGGTACTGTACAGACGGTCGGCGAAACAGTCAGTCATGGTGAAAATTAACGTGTGGAACAAATAGACCCCCTTCAAAGGTGCTTAATTGCACCTTTGATCTTTTCTCCTTTTTCCATTTCTCTTCCACTGCTGAATGTGCAAGCCTTTCGCAGTCGCCATCCACAAATAAAAAAACAGAGTTCCAACGTTGAGAACTTGTCAAATGTATGCAACTACATCCACTTTTCTACTGCCTTATGTCTCCTTTCACTTGAATGTGAATGGATGCAAATCACTGAAAGGGAAGGCACCTCACACTCATATTCATCATTGCGGCACGAAAAGAAGAGACATCTAGAAATGTCTATGATTCACAGCTTACGCTTGTTGCTTTCACTGATTAATAGATTCCCTTGTTTCCTCAAAGTTCTTAATCAAATTTCAACTAAATTTTTCGTTGTTGTTCTCTTTTTTCAGGTAAGCACTGGTTTCATTCATTTATCCACAGAAGACATAAACCACTCTCTAACTCAATGACCTTTCGAGTTCATGAGCCCATGGTCTTGGAGAGAAGAGATGAATCAGACGTGACACATGGACAATGACGCTGTTTGTCAACTCTCTTGATTTGTACAGATGAAGGCAACAAAATTTATATTCTTTCATCAGAATCAGTTAATTTGCAGAAGAAGCAATAATAAGCAAAAGGGTTTTATTACTCTGCTCTGAGGCATCTCATCATCATAAGAGCCATACTGTTTTCCCCAATCTCGACTGGAGCATTGATAAAAATGAACTGAACTGAATTCCCCTCTTTACGCCTTGTCAGTCATCATCAGCATGCAGTTGGAGGTCTAAAAGATAAGCAGTTTCATAGGTCAGTCATAAAAATGCATGCTTCAATACCTCCACGGGAAATGCTCGCCCATGAAAAGACGTACTCGACTTTTTTAATATTTACATGATGTCGATAACCTCAGATAACGTGAATGGTCATGTCTTTTAATGACTTATGGAATCAGCAAGTTCATAAACAGCGAAAGAAAACAGCCATTTGTCATATCATCAAAGTGAAAATGTACAAATTTGTTTGTACCGCAATTTCGAGTTAAAAGCGTATCTAAAGCGCATTTCGAAGAATCTGATACATCGAGATGAACTGAATTTCATGGTGGAAATGAAGCGCAGTTTAACTATTTCAGTTTCATATTATCCATACTCAATAATCGTATAAATTTATTGCATTCAATTCTAAAAATATCTGCATGCTCATCACGTCAATCAATCGGTTACAAGTGCATCAATTTGAGTTGCGCAATGGAAATATGCTCACAAAATCGGAGCTAAAGTAAACTTATTACGTTTCTCCAATAATTCTCGAAACAAGAAGGCATGGATTAAGTCTAGGGTTTCACACAACCCACCACAAAACCACAAAGTATATACGTCATTTTTTCATCTGAATTTTCGTTGTTCACAGACTAATAAGGCGACAAAATTGCCATAATCCCTATATTATTACCCTTGTCGAAATCTTCAGATTTGGAACTATGATTCAGGTTTTAGGGTAAAACTTGTCCGACATAAGCTGACAACACCTTTGAGCCAGTCGCATCACTAATATGACCGCATGTATTTTTTACGCTTTGATGAGCATCAATGCAGAGAAGAAATTGTGTCTGAATTGATTATTATCATTTTGTGTGAGGTGTTTGTTGTTTGCCAAACCTCAGCAGAGACAGGAGACGAATTTCCTGTTCCTGTCGACCATAATAATATTGCAGCAAAATATCAACAAAACTTTTCCAATCAGTCTCCATTTCGTTATGCATGTCTAGTGTCTGTCAACTTGATTCCAGAGTCGCTGAAAAGAGGAGTAGCTGGACCCTAATGATGTCAGTGGAGAAGCGTAGCCTTATGCATGCTATAAAAAGTGCATGTTTGAAAATTCAAATAAGTTGATCATAAAATCCGATAGAGAAAAAAACTTGTCCTTCTGAAATTTACGCCACTGCACTTCGTTAAGTTTTCTACATTTCTTATTCCTGCGACGACATATGCTTCAAAAAGTAGTGGCAAAACCTGCGTACCTAAAGAGTGATACACTCAATGTGGTTATCGGCTTGAAACATTTCGTGTATGTAAATTTTCTGCTGTAAAGTCCATTTCAAATGACAATACTCAGGTTGTTCCCAATGAATTGTAAAAAAGAGAAGAAATGCAGCCAAACCAGAAGTCAATTTTGGAAAAATACCTGGTGGACTTTCATATATTCCGATCCCGAGATATGCGCTCTCTTGAGTTTAAATACTTGCCGTAGTAGTGTGATCTAGTATCCTGATAAAACATTTGTTTATATAAGAATGCATCAGAGGAAAGTATGTTCTTTTTTTATCATTTCATCTTTGAACTTCTTATGGATATACACGATATTCTCGAATAGACTAGCTTTTGTTCTTGTGATAATGGCTTGATTTCCCGTAAGAATGTACAGAAAAAAGTATATCAAATGTAGTTGATATCGTATAAAGCTATCGGAGTAGGTAGTAAAGGCTTCTTGGCTAATTATCGAGAAAAAAAACCTTCCATATACTTTGATGAAGTACAGGAGAGGAGAGCCTAAAGTGTAGAAAATTATTTAATTTGTGTAATAAAATTCAAAACATTTAAACTACATTAGGCAAGACATGAGAACTTTTACCGGTGCACATCTCGGCTGTACACTTTTCCTACCTTAGTTATAAAGTTGAGCAACAGGAACTTCGTGTCGAGTGGAGAATAAAGTGAGTCATAAAAAGTTTTTGAGATAAACTGATTTAATTTTTTACTAGTTTTCCTCAGCTTGTTTTAATATACAAGGTGTCTCTCCTCCCTTTTTCTCTCATATCGCGGCTTAAAACGGAGCGAGTAACTCTAGAATTTATTTTATAATTAGTCATTTATTGGCACTACTTTGGGAGCGCTTTGAATAACTCAGGTAGTCTTAAGTGCATACAAAAGGCTCTTGAAGCAAACCGTTCACAACTGTATCAACGTCGCTGGCATTTTCGAGTTTTCGACTATATCATGGCGGTAACACGGAATATTATAGGTATTTCCAACAATACCGCACTCCTTACATCCTGATTCGCAATTTTTTATCTGCTTTTGTACGCCCGTCTTGTCGGTTGGTTGGTAGCTCGTTTCTTTTTAAGACAAACCTTTTTCTACAAAAACATAAAAAATATGGCGGATACTTATATAGGAAAAAGTCCATTCAGGGAATATGATTCATGCAGTTCAAAAAGAAAGCGAGACAAGCGATTTTGGCCTTCGCTCAGTACTCTTTTTTGTATGATACGCACATTACACACAAGCAGTGGTTTACGATTATTCGGTAATAAAATTATTCCGAGACGCGAGCCCAAACCACGGTAAGTACTGCTCAATTACTTAAAATTTTGTGGGGAAAGTTGAATGAAAGGATTTTTTTGATTCTACTGTTTCGCTCACTACATTCTCTCTACTCGATGTAGAAAGAAAGCTTTTTCGGACTGACGTACAATTTTTGTTGTTGAGAAATTGATATTCATACATAGATAACGTAGACACATACATTGCTCAACTTATAGGAATGAACGTTAATTTTACGATGTTGCACACACACAATTTTCTACCCGTTAAAAGTATATATGAATTTTGACTTGAATACTATGTGCGCGCATATGATTGGAATAGAAAAGGTAGGCGGAAGAAAGAAGTATAGAAAGGAAGTGATACGGAAAATGATGAAGTCAAGTCTAGTTGAATGCATTACACTAGTGGAGTAATCAGAATGTGAAAGGAAGGAGAGAGAGAGAGAGGGAAAAATGCATGGAAAAGAATTAGTCGACGAGAGAAAGGAGAAAACGAGATGAAGAGAATGGTGTATAGCGTGCGGTGGTGGGTGACGTTGGTGAAAAGCGCCCGTCATATACGAAACGACGAGAGGAGTATATAAAAAAGGGTTGAGCACTGACTTTGCCTCCATTCAAGCATGCATGCATGCATACATGCATGAGATGAGCGGAACTGGAGTTGAAGAGTGTAATATTCCGTCGGTAATTAATGAGGGATCGATCTTTCCGGCTTTTTTGTCAATGTGAATGGGGATGTGAATTGCATATCACATGAAACATGCACGCGGAGCAGAATCTATAAAAAAACGAAGCGCGCAGCTCTCCTATATCTATACCTTGAGCATTTTCTAATAAAATATCTTGGCTCTTTAAAAAAGTCGGTTGATTGATCCGAATCTACATGTTCGTGAGTTCTCTCCACCATGTGACGACGACGGGCACTTTTGTGTATAATGAGAACAGCAGAATAACGCATACCAGGAGAAGAATATCTGTCTGTTGAAAAAGATTTTTTTTCTCGATGATCTCCCAATTCACATAAATTGGAGTGGAGTATACTAGATCTACCGGGGAATCAGCGAAGAATATATAAGAATTGGATTGCGTTATTATACTTTTGATTGGAAACGGAGTCTGTACGAAACTCTTATATGAAAATAAGTACGGCTTTTGTGAATAATGATATGATGTTGGCACGTAGTTGAGCAAGGGCGGATGTGCTCTGGAAGAGAGAAAGGAAGAAAGAAATTGGAAGGGACTGCTCTGTTTCTGATAACGGGTGGGATTCACATTGTAATATTGAAGAGGAGTACCTACTCATCATCATCATCATCATCATTTCCCCCTGTATCGATCCCTCAGAGCTCCTTTTACTCGTAATAATTGTATTCAGAAACGACGGAATATGTGCTTGTGGCAGCAATATTTTAATGATTTACCATGTGCTTCTGGTTTCACTTTTCGAGATTATGATTAAAATGAAGGGTTGCATGAGAGCAAGGCAGGTGCCGGGCGGCCGCAACGGATGGAGTATATGGGAGAGCGGTATGGTGTGCTACGTATGTACTTATCAAGTGCCTTTCACAAGTGGACTTGTGTCCGAATAGAATGGTAGGAAACTGGAAAAATAATGTGGGTTACTTGAAGCCTCTAATGATCTCTGCTGTAGTTCAGATCTGTCAAATTGAATTTAGTTTGAGTTTTTTAAAGATTTGAAAAGACGCTATGAGATTTTGTGTGTAATCATAATGTTTCCTATTGATATAGATCGCACTCTTTACACGTACATACATGCCCATTTGTCGTACCGGTACCTTTGCCTCAGTCAAGGATCGGAACACTTCTTTTCACTGAGAACACCTAAATACGGTTTCAGTTCTCCAAAAAGAGATTATAATGTGGCAAAGGCGTTCTTTTTTTGAAAAAATAATTATAATCGGTTACAGCATCACGTTCCTCTGTAGCACTGATTGAACTGGACAAGGGAAACATGATATTGTCAGTTGTATGTATATCTTAAGTATGTGGAGGTACCTTTGTTCTGTTATTACACTCCTTTGAGCTGGCTCATGAAGAGAAAATTTGAGGTTGGGTTGTTTACAGACCATAAGCCTTGTGATTACAAGGTAGTTCGTTTTTTGTTGGTTTTTCACCTGGTGAGATTTTAAGTGATACTTAGAATCGCGGGTGGTCTATGATCTAGCGTGTCCAGTCGTTTTTGTGGATGTGTTTCCGTGAAATAGGATTTTCCCCTTTTCTTTGCTATTGCTTCCTCGTTTTTTTCATTTTCTGATCGGAATGATCTTGTATGTGAACTGAGCTCTCCTATTGTGGTTTTGGCTTTAGAATTGCATCACTCTCAATGTTCACTCATCCCTTCACAACAGTATTCTGTGAGTAATCGTTGATGACTATTGTGCTGATGGTGTGATTTCGCCGAATTAATCCTCGTTGTTTATTTAGTTGTCTGGTGTAGACACAGGAAACTGTAAATCTTCCAAAATTTACTTGCTTAATTGGTATTTGGTCGATTGGAAGTATACGATGACCGGTAGGGGAGTGGTTGGCGGCAGTGATGCAGCCCTCATATTCTCCCAGGCTAGGCTGCATGATCACAATTTCATTCTGAAGAAAAATGTGAACTAAAGTACTTTTTGATTCTCATTGAAATCCTGATTTATGAGCGGAAAGCCGTCGCAAATATTCCCTTTGACAAGATAATTATCGAGACGTGTTGCCTTCGTCATCAACTGCGAAGATTTTTCGTTGGGTAGTAGCTCCGTAGCAAAAATATGATTGCATGATGATCTGACATGGACTATTTGTTCTTTCAAAATCATTTCGGTGGATTGTTGCGGTTGCCGTCTGTCGGTAACGAGATATCAATTAGTCATAATTACACAAGTCGGCCCTTGCAGATTATATCCATGTATGAGTAACAAGCTTTTTGTTCACTGTCTTTGTTTGCTGCACCCCTCCTTCGGTATGAAATAGACAAGAGAATCACTAGGCAAAATGTGTAATATCAGGCGTAGGGTAGGAATTATTTTAAAATATGTAAACAAGAACTCAAGTGATCCTCTCTCTTTGTTACAATTACTTTGAATGAGAACTCCTTTAAGTTGTGAGACTAAATTCTTTAGTGCAACAATACCGGTACACATGCATATGCATGCGTATAAATATATATTCCTGCTTCATATAAAATTCGTAAAAACATTCACAATTGATTTCTATCTCGTATCGAAGCCATACAGGTGATTGGGAATTGATTCATCCAGTGGTCGTCGTGCGGCTGACGAGGAGCGATTACCATTATAGATCAATGCCTCTTACCAGAAAGATCATGACTATCGTTTGTTCTGTACCTATACTCGGGATACCCATACTAGGGATATGCACATACATAAGTAGTACTTTTTTATTTAAGCAGTTTCATAAGTTCAATAAGTTGTCGTTGTAGATAGTAGCGGAACTTAGTAGTGTGGTTTCAGGCGTTTTGATGCTAGTCATAGGCTCCACGATATCTTGAAGCTCTACGTTGTTGTGTGACTAATGTATTGTTTTATGAGAATCTACTTATCGGGCTCCTTTGCATCGCATCATCGTTTTGAGAAAAGTATGCAACTCTCCTGATGTCATTATGGGGCTCATTTTCCAAAATCAGATCCTCGCTGATTATTCGTGTGTAACCAATCAGAAATCAGGTGTGGAGATGATTACAGTCGAAGAGTAAGGCAACATAAAGAGGGTATAAACAAGGATGAAATTGGCCTATCAGTAGATTCGAGGCCGACTCGCATCTATCATCGTAATTACTAATGAAAGGTACCCTTTTACCTGTAATAAAAAATGAAAAAGGAGCCGGGACCGCACTAAGTGAAATTAGAAAGATCTTGTTAGTGGTGGTGTGTAACAAGTAAAAAATTGCTAATGTTATATCTATCGTGGTACATGCAAAGCGGGGAAACTATAAGCTCCTTCTTGTATACATCACCGTATCGGGAGCTTTAGTCAACGAGCAAGTTAGTTACGTTACGCGTTACGCCACATTTTTTAGATTCGGCGGTCAGAGCAGATTTGTGTCTACCTGCTAGCCATACATTTATTTCCAGTAAACAAGGCCTGCAGGGTGTGTTAGTTAGTACAAAAATTACAAATGGGACCAAAAAATTGGGATTGGAGAGACCACCCACGGAATATATATATTATAGAGTCACTTGCCTTCTATGCTCTTACGCTACTCATCTACCATTTATATCCACATACATTTTCCTTATTAAACTTACTCCTCTGTCACGCGATGATACCTTGTTCCTCGTTCACGATTAAATTTGCCACTTTTCAACTTCTGTGTACCACCGGATTTTTTGACGCCAAGAAAAGAAAGCGGTTGTAACATGATTATTTTTGAAAGAGGACATTTCTTCTCTTAAGTGGAAAAAAGAAAGATCGTTAATAAACATCATATCAGTCACGTTACATTTCAACATGAGCTATTAGTTTGATATACTTTTTTGTGTGAAAAACCCCTCTAGTCTGTCTCTCTCTTTAGCTCTCTTTTGTGTTGATAAAAACGACACCAAACAGATTGAAAAGCCAGATTATTTGTATGCACACAGAGAGACAGATGCATAAAGTGGACTAAGAATACACACACAGACCGATGCGGACATTAATTTTTTGCTTCTGTATGCCCTCAGAAAGAAAAACTCACAAGCAGAACACATTTCTTGGTTTTTGTGGTAAGCTTTGGTTGGTTAAGTAATTTGATGTGCAGTTTTTTCTGCCACCAAAATTCTTAGTGGTCATTGTCATTTTTTCGTATAAAAATACTTCGTGTGGTTGTTCGGCATGCAAGGAGAGCTTTTATGCATGTTTGCGAGTCATAGCCATAAAACCCAATAAAAAAGAAAGGTCTAATGAGCCTGAGATAAATTTTCATATTAGGTTAATTTGCAGCCTAATCTCGCACATTTGGAGCAGTTAAAGGAGAGACCAAGTATGTAAATGGAAGCAAAAAGTGGACAAGTGGAATGTTGATCTTTTCTTTGCGATTCTGGAATAAGGTCTTGAGAGGAATGCTCGAAAGTTAATCAAGTGGGAAAACGCTAACTATGTTTACTACGCATTCAATGCAAGTAGGAAGAAGGTGTATAAAAAGGACTCAACTTCGCATTCCAAAATACGAATTAAATAAAAAAAGTCTGCTCGTCTAGGCTTCAAGGAACATTTACTTTCAGCTTGCCAAAAAAGCTAAATACGTTTTAAACGCTGATCAATGTAACTGATAACCCCATGCGTGCAACGAGTCAGTAAAAAATACTGCTGAGCTGAACTTGAACGTACATGAGCATGTGTGTAAACGATTTTTGTCTGTTTGTATGCTGGTAATTGAATGGAGAAGGGAAAAAGGAAGAAGAATGGAGGCTGACGATGATGGTGTTGGTGGTAATCAGTATTGTTTGATAATCAACGAATGAAATATTGTCACACTACAAAAAATTCTACTCATGGTCTTATTGTTCCTCTTTTATGACACTCATAATTACCTCTCGTCAGGTTTGGAAGTTGTGTGGCGAGAGGGAACATAAATGTGCGTGCAGATCTACATTTTCAGTTTACTTAATTTCGCGTAAACATTGGTGTGAGATTTCTCATGTTTGTGTTTAATTGAATGATGGCAGCGATACATAAAAACGACGCATATCAAGGGTTGTATAATTCAGAAGCGAATATTTATATGAATGCCATTTTTACATTTACAAACCCAACCACGCAGTAGATAAATTGAGCAGGGGAATCTGCAATTTTTCCTCGAGCTTGTTACTCAAAAAATCGGCATTCTCTTCTGAAAAATACATTTAGCAAAAATGCAAACCCTTATGGCGATATATATCTAATTCTTATGTGAATAACATTTTCTGATTTTATATTCGAAGGCAATTGCAATTTAAGGATCGAGGTGGAATGCAGAGAGCTGATTAAGCTATAGTAATCAGGAAATCGAAAAGGAAATGAAAGACTTGAGTTGAGCGAAATGTCGATCGTCCAAGGGTCGGTTTCTCTGTACTGATTTTCTGCTGATCATAAACTACTCCATTAGATGACTGATTGTTTTCTATTAGTGCTTGAGTAGGTTGGGATAAGGGAGAAAAAGGATAATTTGGTGATAAGGCAGTTATTACCGGCTATCATTGTTTTTCGTACGTGGTCGTCACATTATCGTGGAAAGGCATTTTCCCTCTGTGGTTCTCATCGCAAGTCTTGTTTACTGCTTGTTACATTTTTTCAATAATTTTCCTAAAGTTTTACTTTGTTCGTGATCTCATATCTTCTCTCAATTGGATCTATGACGCTCACTGTATGTATTTCTGTTTGAGCCGAATCTCTTTGAACAAGGGGAATTATGTTTCAAAAATCTCAATTTTTCTGATTGAAATGATGGTGGACCTGATTACCAGTTTGTTTCACGTCTGCTTTGGATAACCAACGCTGTTCTTTGTGAGTAATAAAAGTCCAATGGTTGAGAGAAAATATGGGATGACGAGACGATTTGCGCATACATTTCAAATAAACGGTGTCGTTTGTTTGATTACAGTAATAATTTGTTCATTAGTCGACTTCACATTAGAAGCTGTGATTTGACACGGCTCGCTTAGAAATCAGAAAGGTGATTAAGGTGAGAGAGTTGTATATTTATATTCATTCTTAATCAATGTCGATGGCAAATTGGGACAAGTCTGCCCCACTCCATCAAAACTCCCAAAGATTTATTTTTAAGGGAACATTACTTTCAAAGTTTTTTAGTTAATTTTACGACTAATTTCACTCGTAACAGCGTTTCACCTTTCTCTGTATAACGTCTTTCAGTGTTTGGCGTGATCCCTCAATGCTGACGCGGCACATGAATCCCCGTTCTTTATGTATTCAAAAACATTACTGCTTTATGCACCATATCATTTGTCATCTCTGCAACCACAAGGGAAAAAGCCGTAATTGATAGGGATAATTAACATGGGGAAACAATGAGGCGTTTTAAGAAAACAACAAGTTCCATAGAAAAAATCAAGACATCCCTGTTAGCTCCTTTGATGTATGTATTTTTCCTCAAAGAATTATGTGTGGCATGTATTATACTACGTAACCCATTTTCTCATTCTTGATGGGAATGGGGATTGTTTTAGAAGAAGCCGCAGTAGAAGAAGTTATTTGTTACCCTCTGCATCTAACACACGATACAAAAACCTTAGTGAAAAAATGTGTCTAAGTACCGCTGCTGTGGTGCAAAAACAAACGTCGGCATTTGGCAAGAAAGAGAAAGAAAAAAAGAAGGAGAGGGGAAGGGGTGTGTGACTGCTCCAGCAACATCAAATCATCATCGTTAACGTTAACTGTCTGTTTTGTGTGCATCCACTCGCTCTTCGCGAGTCAGTTCACGCAAACGCATAGAGAAGAAAACACACACATCGAAAAATCCTCACTCAAAGTCTTTCTAGTTAAGTGATTTAGCTCGATGATGGGTAAGACATTTTTCTCTCTCTCTTCTGCTTGGCATATGGCTTGTGGTTATGATAAGAGTACACACTTTATACTTTTAAGTATGCTGTGCAGAGAAAGAACTCATCTCATATTCGCTTTTTTATGCATGCCAAAAGTCAATTGCAAAAAAAAGAAAGAAAAGTATACACATCTCACATCAGAGAGGGAAGAGGAAAGCCGTTCTCAATAATCCCTTTTGCACTTGCCAACTTCTTTTGTTGCTGGTATCATCATTGCCATCACATTATCGGCTTGAAACTTGTAACTCATCGCGCGGGGAGGAAAAAATCTCAAAAGTAATAGAAGAGTGTTTGTAGGCATTTGCAAAGGAGGTATAAATGTACATATAAAAAATAGCGTTTTAATGTTGTTAGCTCTCGCTGTCGTTGCTTTTCCGAAAGAGAGAATGAAAAAAATATATTATACGATATTAGAGACCAAGTTTGCCGGTGGTTGGTTTTTCATTTCGTCGATCGTCAAAAAGTGCTTGTGATGGCTCAACACAGCGGTACTTGAGGTTCTAGGTGCGATCTTTTTAATCTCTTTAGTTAGACGGATGCCGCTTAGCAATCATTTCTTTTGGGCCATCAGCTATCAAACAAGGTTAAGGATGGTCCTTTGTATCTTGTTACCTTCTCTGACGTATCCAACAGAGTCATTTCCCTCATATAACTCATATCTTCATGCTCACATTTGGATTAGCTTACACTCACCTGTTTCGAAGTCTTGTGCCGACTATTTTTCTTTCTTTCTCTTTCAATTTTTTTTCACGTTTGTTTAGGATCAGTTACGTTTTTACGTGTCATAAACCAACCATATTATCTCCCACTAAGAAACTCTCCGCTTAATCTGCACACACACAGAGATGAATATCGGATGCGCGCGGGGTAAAAGGCGAGCACACGATCTTTATGTAGCTTGTCAGTTTAATTGTTAACTAACCACGTCATTTTTCAAGGCGGATTATATCCAACTGCTTCTATCGTTCAAGCCAACACATAGGAAAACGAGGAGGATACATAGCTGTGTGACAGCACAGCTTCACCATTTCACTTGAATACACTCCGGCTTTTTTCTCGAGTGTGCGCAGCTAAAAGCGCTCATTTTATTTAAATCAATAATATTCGTAAATCACAATTGTCGAGATTGGTTAGTGACAGCGTAAACGCTATTGCTAGCTTGCGTAATAGAAACCATGCAACCATTGCTTTTTTGGAGTTGCGGGCTCTCGCTGGTGTTGGTGTAGTAAACAAAAGAGAGAAAATTAAGTACATGCCATTTTGGAATCATCATTCTTTTAGCGTTATTGAAGTTATTTAAGGAAAAGACGGATCACTCCTTTACAAAAGCTAGTTTACTTCTGCTAATAAGAGCAAACAATGCCCTTGAGGCATATTTATCTTTAGAAACGAAGCAGATTGTAGTTGTGTGCGTATGCAGAAGATGTATGTGAAACATAGGTAAGCTTATGTGTGTGTATACGAGATGAATTGGTTGTTAGTTATCTAGATATATGTTCTTGTGAGCTAGAAAAAGCGAGATGAAGTGGACGAAAAGGCTGTTTTGCGTAATATATGAAGGAGAGGAGAGTAAACAAGGTGTACGTATTATATACGCGGATCATTGATCGAGTTAAGGTCTCCGTTTTCTTGCCTTGCTTAATATGAGCACTCACGATCAACCGGAATGATGATGGTCATGATGATAATGATAATGATGACGGTGATTATGGTGATTGTCATTAGTCGAAAGGCTCGAAACCTGCCAAGTGCACAATGATATTGATATCCAGAGGGTAAACTGGCTTTATTCTGTGGACGCAAACAAGCCGTTTGTATATCTCCACTCCTGTCTTCAAGCTTGTTTGAAGGAATTTTTTGGCAGTGGGTTTCGTGAAGAGTGGATCACGAACGAAATGGGAGTAAAGATGTGTACAGAGCATCATTCCATTCCAGGCCGACGTACGTATGTACTTCACAAAAGTACACTCATGTACCTGAGTTGCATAAAGCATGAATACCGCATATTAAACTAGTTGCTAGCGACATGGAAGTATGATCTTTCTCAACCACCCTTGTGATACTCTCCGGGTTTTGAATCAGAGACATTGAAAATTTAAAGCTTTTTGTTCAGTTTTAATAATGTCGTGCATAGAAGAAAAATTACAAGAGCTGTCAACGCAAAAGGGAAGTTTCATCGAAGTTGTCGTGATTGCCATTGAAGTTCAGTCAATGTCTACGCTGATGACATTCCACTGGAATGGAAATGGAATGGAGTCATGAATACGGTGAAAAGGGGAAAAACTTCCGTGGCTTCTGAAATTGATATACACAAACCCAACCGGTGGAAGTATATGTATACGATGGTAGAGAATGCGTGTAAAATTCGTCAATTCAAAGAAGCACATATTACAAAAGAAACCTGACCTCTGAATGCAATTCTAAATATTTTGGGCTTATGAATCAGATTCTCTACTCTCTACATACTCAAGGTGTACTTACGAATTCAATAAAAAGTACCATGAGTAACCTCAAAAGTACAATCTGATCATCACAATTGTGTTCCATTCTCCGACAGAGTTTTTTTTGTCATTTTTTACATTTTCTTCAAGGCATATGTTCTGTACATAGGAAACTGATGCATACAATAATTTAAGGAACTGGAGAGTTTTTGTAATTTTTTTGGGATCCTTTATTCAATGATGAGATCTAGGGTGTACGGTGTACACATGCACAACCATAAATATGTCCTTATCGATTTGAGATAAGTATCTGGTCTTGGTCATTGCGTACACATTCGCCCGCGAACGCGAATTGTCAAAAAATTCTTTTACTCGGAGCTTTTACTTTAAGAGCTTTTACTCGGATACAATGCACCACATTACTTGCTCTTGTTAAAGCGCGTTGTGTGAAAAAATCTTCGAACAACGCTAACTCTGATCAGAGTCGGTGGTGTACACTATTGTATCCCGGAATGCGATAAAAGCATCTCTAACAAAAACCGGAACCTTTTTGGTGTACCGTTTCATTCTGATCTTGTTTGTGGGTGGAAGATTTTTCATTCATGAGAAGCAGTGCATTACAAATGACATAATGAAAAGATGTGGAGACCGTAAATCGGACATGCTGAAAGTGTAAGTCACACGGTTTCTTCGAGAAGTGCAATAGTGGTTTTCTAGTTCATGGAATTGTTCAAATGCTCCAACACTCATGACAAAGATCTCACACAAATAATATTAGCGACGGTACAAAATATATCGATGCAAATTGACTTCAGATCAATGTTAGTACAGATTTTGATTTTGTTGATTATCAATATTGGAAGTTTGACTTATAGTCGAAGTCAGAAACTCAATAGCGCAACCATAGAAGTTCCTCAACTTCATGTCATAACAAATGTCAGATTTGGTTTTTATGACAGTTTTACCCGCGGGTTTTCCTGTCGTCGTAATATGTATGGATTCTTTCCGCTTGATATAATTTCCCTTGATTTCCTGATGGTGGCAAAGGAACACTTTTTTGAAACTTTTCTAAAGCTAGACGGGTTTGTCCTAAACTGCCAAGATTACGAGAAGGAGATTACCAGTATTTTTTTGTTATGTCACTTCTGACTAGTGCATGAACATGAAGCAGCCAGTCAACAAAATGCGACCATAAATGCTTTTGCTACGTGCAGAAGTAGTATGTGGTAGGTAGACTGGTGGTTTATTTGACTGCTTCCATACAAATCCTTCAGCATTCGATTCACATCCATCTCGAGTGGACTCCCTGCGATCAGTCTAATTGTCAGATGTACAAATATTGAATGAAAAGGGTTATGTTATAAAAGCTAAGCGTTCGTGTTTTCCTCTGTTTGTACTTAGGACGAAGAGGCATGATCAATATGAGTCGACATCCACTAGAAAAATCATATCCCCCACTTGGATAGATGATAGATTATGGTAAAAAAGTGCAAATTAGGAGACCACGGAAAAGTCGTTAAAATTGATAATGTAAATTCACACGTGTTACAACCCTCACTTCGCCACTCAAAACCATGTTTTTTTTCGAAATGCGGCTTTCATGGAGAAAATTGTGAGTTGAACGTGTTGGTGGGTTTGAGTCTGTGCGCATCTCACAATTTTTTGTACTTTTTTGCACTAAACAAGCGGAAAGATTACCAACTCGTTCTCTGTCTTTTCCCTACATCAAGCATGCAAATTATATGATAGTTAACGCTGCGGTTTTTATCATAATTTATCCAAATTTCCGAGTCTTCACTCTAATTGCTCGTAACAGCGGAGATGAGGGACTGCGTGGTGATTCTTGAAGCCTGACGGGCGATGCATGATGAGATTTTGAACTGTTGAGTATAAAAAACGTAAGATCGTTGATGAGATGAGTTGCTCCACCCTGACGATCCAAGATACGAGAGAGAGAGAGAGCAATCTTACGCTGCGCTGTTGCAGATGAGCAGGGAAGATCATTTCCACTCCACATTTACGAGCCGTGGTTATTTTACATCATGAGCACGATAAAACGTCCTCCGAATGTAAATGCGGAATGAGAAAGGAGTATATATCGTGGTGGTGGTGTATAGAAGCTGCTATTGTTAATCCCAAAGTTTCTCTGCCCTCTGCCTCTTCTTGTGTAATGTGGTGCAGTAATGGGTGTTTGTGCTGCTCTCGTATTCCTCAGTCAAGTCCGGGAGTTTGACTGATGAAGAAAAAGTAGTTTGATAATGAGGGAATATCATGGAAGATATACAAACACTGGCTTGGCCAGAAGAATATGTTCTAAGGATATACATAAGATTTGAGAACGAGGGAGTAAGAAGCGTCTTTAAGAAACGCCAGGTGTTTGGAATACCGAAATATCATTAGCATGATCAAGTGTTTAAAGTATTACACACGCAAAACAAGGTGAAATCAGGTCCTTTTTCTTGCTCATTTATTACCGAGAGATATAAAAATGCTTTTTAAAGATCAACTGTATAAGTATTTTCATAATGCGTGTACCAAATGCTCAAGAAAAAGGTGATGGTCATAACTCTAAGCTGATCACTCATTTCATGCAGCTATTTTATCCTGTCCACCTCCCAATTGCATTCCACACTATGCTTTGCCATGTGTTGTAGGCAGAGCTGTGCTAACCATGATAATTACGAATTAATCATGTGTGAAAGGTTTGTACTTACCTTGCCCATTTCTTACCCTTCATCTCAGGTGCATACTTAGCCATGTACTTAGATATTTGTATGTATGCATGTACGAATTCTGTAAGTATGTAAGCCAAGGAGGCCTTCCTATTAGGTATATCCTTGTCATTTTCAGAAGCTAACATGACATGAGTGTATATTGCAAAAGGTTATCTAAAGTGCCGTAAGGCAGCTTTCCATCAGTCAATGCTGGAACAAGGCTCCCATTTGTACACTTATACTCCGTGAACACTCCTGGCATAAAAGATTTTTACATGCATTTATCTGTAGCTCAGTGTGCAGCTGATTATTGGGGATCTGAATGTTATCGTGGAATGCTGTTGGCGCCGTCATTTGTCTGGAAAAGCTGAAAGAACTCCTCCGAGTCTTTTCTTGTCTTTTAGCCATATAATTGCCGGTGACATTTTGTTGTTGTCCACATTCACTGGAATCAAATGTGCGCTCTTTCTCTTCCCCTCTAACTATGGTCTTAACATCCAGTAATCTTCGAGAATGTAATAATACGCATCCCTCCGCGAATGTTCACTTTTCAGAGCTCTTTTTCCCCTTCGGATTTTCTGCGGTAGTGTACCACACCACAATATGCTAGTATTTTGGTGACAACCGGAGGATTTATTGCGATAGGAGGATGGAAAGCTTTGGGAAAGGTTGATATCTTGAGATTTTACACTTTACACGCGGAATTACACTCTGAAGATCGGAATAAATTCCTTGGTAAACTGCTAAACAAACTTGACGTGAGCCAAGAACACAATAACGTGTGTGATGTCATCATGTTAACTCCTATTTTCCTTCTCTCGTTTGTCGAAAACAACGACAGGAGAAGATGTATGTATGGGACGTACTATTAAAGGCTTTAACGCTTTTTTGGAGAGTTACAAGGGGAAAAAATTGGGAGCCCGGCGGGATACCAAAACTTTTCACTCAAGAAAAGAGAGATCCCAGTATGGGACGAACTGAAATTTGCACGATATTTTTCTCGGTTAAATTGAAAAGCTAAAGAGGAAACTTATTATTGTGAAAACACCTTTTGAGAGGATCCTGTCGTGAAGAATTTTTTCCCCTCTCCGTGATTTTCATTAGGATCGAGCGAGACATGACGAAACGCCTTTTAATAATGCATAGGTAATTTAGAATGAGCAGCTTTAGGTGAGCAAACTGTGCTATCTTCTGCCGTTCAAGGTGCAGCTTTATTATCATCAAAGTTAATATTATACCATTTAGCTCGTTTTATCAACCTGTCTTCAAACCTTTGATACGAAACAAGCATTGGGGAATCACTTGTGGGGTATAGTGTAAAATGCATATGCATAAGCCTCGTCTACTATATCCTATCCTAGCTCGTCCACTTTGTGTGTGTATCTACTTATTAGTAAGTTTTGTAGGGTTGCGTCCTACGTGTATATTTTTAAAGAGGGCTATATTTTTTCTTGAACAAGATGGATTCTTGTAAGCGTTGGAAGAAAAGATGGGACACGAAGTACGAGTTGAAAGTAAAATAATAGTGCCGGGCTTACTATTATTACATGGGCTGCATAATGTGTTGTGTCAGAGGTCAATTACATACCAGGGAAGAAAATATTCTTCTCTGTTTATAACCAGCGTAACACCATCTCTCCTCTTGTAAATTTCCGAGAGCCCATTCAGCTCACACATTGCGAAGAAACATATTTACTATCGAGTTGGAGAGAAGGTGAAGTGAAATGTATCTGATGTAGATTTTTTTCAAAAATGCTAATAGCTTTGGCTGCCCCGTATCCATCCCGTATCCAGAATAGTCTGCTTGCGAGAGCCCTTCGTCTTGTATAATCCTTGAAGGCATGAGGAAATCCCTTAAGGGACGGTCTAAAGTGTCATATTAATGCTTCTATTTTCAGGGAAATGCTCTCTGGAATTAGGTTCCTAATTTTTATCTAGCGTGACGTCTGCCTTTCAGTCATTGTACTCTTTCTTCAAGTTATTAACTAAGTGTTAATTTTTGGTAATGATATGATAGAAGCATAATATTCCCCCTATTTTTCACTCTCTTTCCGTATATCTCTGAAAGTGTTTGGGAGTATATAAAACATTAAAGCTTAAAAATGTATGTCAGTCTTGGTTTGTTAGTGAGAAAAACTCTTAACCCTTTTTCCGTAATATTATCCAGGAGTGAAGAGACAAGGGGAAGGTGAGCATAAACGAGCACATCTACTAATGCATGTCTGCATGCCTGAGTGAGTAAACGCAATAAATCTAGGTAAAAGGGGAAAATATTTGGCACTTGGCAGGTAGAAGATAATACCGTGAACAAAAAAAATAGTTTACAGTCAGGCCATCCTAAGCACGCATGTTTATGTCATGGGGCTTTTCCGAGTGTTGTGTACTTAGGTACATAAAAACAAGTGCGAGGAGAAAAGGGTGGCTGAGGATGTGCTTACGCATAAAAAGCAATAGGAAGACTATACGGGCAGATATGATTTATTGTGTAAATTGATTCTGGAGTTACATTTCCCCGAGTTGAGTCGAGTTCAGTGTTGGTGGGACCCCTCTCGTCATACTGAGAGAAATGTGAAACAAAAATGAACATCAGAGTAATTTATTCGTAAAGAATTAGGAACGAGGAGATGAATGATACTTTCGATTTTCACCTGCCTCTCTACGTTTTCCTATTATTGGAGGGGTGTGCGGGTGTACGCAGTATATCTAATACCTGTCACTAGCAGGATGTCTGCCTGTTACATGGAAATCTGTAATAAAATATTTTGTAGAGAATGCTGAGAATGACAGTCATCTAGTCATCTACCTTAGTCCTAATGACACAATCAGGTGTCAAATTATAAAGAATATTTGAAATTTTTATGTGTTCGGAAGGACTCTCATGAAAGCACTTGAAATTTATTCCCCTCGTGCTGAAAGGGTTGCCAGTTGCAGTAAAATCAAATTCTTTCCTTATGCAATATTGCATTTTTTAGATGGATATGAGCAAGTCTATGGGAAAATTTTAAAATGGAAATATTTTTTTATCAAAAAGATTGCATGTCTGAATTGATTTCTCCTGGCGATTCCCCAATTTCTGTTTTTAATTAAATTTTACTCAATGTTACAATTTAAAGTAAAAGATAGAACAGGGGAAGGGGTCGCTCACACCTTCCAATCTGTTTGGCAATACTAAATGACTACAGATATATGCCTCCACTTTAAGCTGTGCACTGGGATACTTCCTTCAACACAGCAGTCCTGTAAACTCACTAGTTTTTTACACGAACATTACCTTCCATTATAAGCAAGGTTATGTCACGCCATAAATTTTCTTGAAAGTGAAGAAGACAGGAGCAGCCTGGGGTAAACTCGACTTTAGATGAGAACAGGAATTTTTTGTTTGGTACTTGACCAGTGGACTGGAGGAATTGCCATTTTCTTATCACGATTGAATTTCATGGTATCTGATTATCGGAAAGTACACCAAATTTTACAATCGTAACGGGCCAATTTTCGCCATGTTTCCTTTCCCATCTCTGTGATTTTATCCGACACATCATGGAATACACTCAAATATTTACTTACACGCATGCAGCTTCATATGTGAATATATATCAAGATATCTATCGAAGAGAAACAAATGTTTGCGCAGGGTATTGTTTAATACGAAGTTTGGAATTCAACCTTTTCTCGTATTGATGGTATATGTATGTACATTATATTTGTATATAGGAGCATAGTGTAAAACACTGACGCTGTAATGCATCCACTTCTTTTCGAAAGATGCGAACAAAGAGGTCCAACACACCCTCCTCTCATCTCTCTCTCCGCTTCGTTTTTTCTTTACGAGCCACCCTCCGGGTGAGATTTTAACTTTTTATCCTGCTCCACAATGTGAAAGACGAGGATAGGGATTATATTGGTAGTTTTTTGGCTTGTTGGTCAATACTCACATTCATCAATTCTCCTGCTCATATTGTGGTTCCCTCTTGTATACATGTGAATCGACGCGAAGTTGGTGTCTAAGAAATGAGCAAAGTGTTCATTTTCTCTCCTGCTTTTAGCTGATGGCTGTGGTTGGGTATGAAATGAAAGCTGATTCTTGGAACAAACTGGGGCGAAGTTTGGAGCTATAAAAAGGCAACTTTTCTTTACACAGTGTGTCTTTCTTGCAAGAGTAATATTAAGAACGCATTAAGGAATTGCAGATACGTTAATTTAATGCCTACATGTTCTATTCCAAAAGTTTGTCTACGGGGAACACGTTATAAATCTAAGGGCCAAAAAGTTAATTCTTATGTGTATCATTTATCTTGTTATATACTCTTATAATGAAACTATGATGCATCTTGATACATGCAATATACGAAGTTTACACCTTCCTTGTACCTTGTTGTAAAGTCGAAATCAAAACCAAGTTATATGCTAGCGAAGTAGGTACTTTTATGACATCAGAAAATGAATCAGGGATTTTCTCATCCCTACGCAGTTACACGTTTTCCCTCGCGCTCGTATTGGAAAAGACTTCTCTAAATATTCTTTCATGATTTTCAAGTTTTGAAGGTACACAATGAGCAGTGTGTGTGTGAGTAGGTATAAAAAATACACGTTTTGAGAACGGACATGACGGGAGGTTTTCAAGTATCATGCCGAGAAAACAATGAGCTCACTGGCCTTGAAGAGAGGAGAAGAAGTAAGCGCAGTGAGGAGCAAGAGATCTTCTTGCAGGTTGAATGTAGAGATTGTGTTGGTTCAAGTGAGATGAACGCATATATCTTTTAATACAACATTGTATGCACATACTTATACATATTTACGTGTATGCGGCGACTGTGCTATAAAATCTCGTCATCTGGAGTGCTTTCTTCTTTCCTCAACAAGACTTCTTGAGAACTGAGGAAGAACGAGACTTGAACAGGCACTTTGATAAGTTTGGTAGACTGGCTGCCAGCGCACGGCAAGACTTTATAGGCTTCCCATCTTTCTTGCGAGCTATGTCAGAGTAACGCTGATTTCGTTATATTTATAAATCTCTCATGAGTGTTTCAATGTCATTTTGTCATTGCTCAATGAGATTTCTTTTTAATTCACTTTGCTATCACGTACCTTCCACAATGGATCGAGAGTTAAGAGACAAGGCGTTCGCTTCGAAAGCAGTCCCTTAGCTTTGCAGAAAGTCGCTCGCAAAAAATGTAAACAACACACTCGGAAATTTAATTAACAATTTTCCCGTTCCATTCGCTGCCGCCCGTATTTCATTAGTTTTGAGCACGCAGCCACAAGTTTTTCTTCTTTCCGAAGCTCTCACAGTCAGTGTAATGTGCTAATGCATTCTCGGTGGACTTTTTCTTGCTGTAAGCTGCAAAAGTGTCTTCGTAGTTTTCGCTAAATAAACATCCTTCGCTCGGTATACACAGACAATATCTTTTAATTCATGTAGATTTTCAGCACCTTTCAGGAAAGGGAAGACTGAAAACTCGTTTTTTTGTCATTTTCTTAAAAACCAGGGGAAATGTCTCCTTCTTGAAAACACAAGGAATAGCATTATTGTATGGCATTGCTGGAGTGGAATTTATGCACGTTCATTCATTCATTCTCTTTCATTCATTCATTCCCCATTTTGCCACTCTGTTTATTCATGGTAGCGGAGAGGTAACAACGACGAATTTATAATTGTGCTTTGCCATGATTCCACACATTTCCTATTATTTTTTATTCTGGGAACATATCCCTGAGTGCAAGAACACAATATTCTCCTCTCCTTCCATTTCTAAAGGCTTCCGGCTGTGGTAGTCTTGGATGATAAAAATCCAAGGATTATGTGTGTGCACTTGGTATTTTTGTCTTTCTTCAGCTCTCTAGCGTCTACAACAACAAAAGTTTGAGACGAGAAGAGTTTTACTCGTGGGGAAGAATGTGATACAATAATGCAGTGTCAAATCAAGGTGACTGAAACCACTGACTTTGCTTTGCCACTTAAATTCCATCCAGCTCATTCAGTCTGAATAAAAAAGTCAGCTTATTTAATGCGGACGCTTATTTCGTCTCGTTTTTGTGAGACTCTTTTTTACATTGTAAGCCCCCTCTCTTTTTCTCTCCTTTCCACGGTCCAATTAAAACAGTAGTGTAGGCACCCGGCTGGGAGAATTCCTTTAAGAGAATGGAGTCTGAATTGAGTATGATTTGACGAGAATTAAAATGAAGAAAGAAAAAAGAGAATGAGCTGAGAAATACGGTGGATTTGGAATGTAGTAAAGTAGTTCTCTCCCTCAACCCCATTGAATTTCATTTTCAATGAAAAAAGGAAGAATCTGGATCTGTGCACATAAAAATACGGATCTATGGTGTTTATGTGTATGTGTAGCCGCATCGCTGTTGAGGAGTGGGACTGGTTATGTATCCATTCAAAATGGATTTATTTATGACCATTACTACAGAGTATGCATAATAAATAGTGTAGTGTACACTCTCTGCGAGCTAAGAAAATGTATTCAAATTTTGTACTTTTCACTCCAAGAATTTTCACCACTGAGGTGAATACAATTTCCATGCATTCTTTTGCCTTTACTTACATTCTCACAAAAAATTCAGACTTTGTACCAAATCCAATGTGTGTCTCCTTTTTATATCTGTCTGTCATTGTAGCTTTGAAATTTTGGTGTGCAATGCGATTTGTTATCATGATCATCTTATGTATGCAGTTGCAACCACTTGCAACACACGTTTTACATCTACATATGAATATGTGAGTGCATCACTCCTTCAAAGCGTATTTGTTGGTTGGTGGGACGTGAACTGAAATCCAGATAAATGTCTGAAATGGGGTGATTTTTCAAAAAAGGATTATTACACAGGGTGGGTGGGAAAATGTATGAATTTGCTTGTGACTCTATAGGCTGCTCTTGTTGAAGGAGTCATTGCTCTATTGATTAACTTGAAGGAGAGATGGTGTGTTGTTCCTTTAATTACGCAGCTCTCCTGATCGAATGATATATGGAAAGTTGGACAAAAGGAATTGGTTATGTTTTATCTTGTATAGACTATTTCAATTTGCAATGTGTATGCTTGTGTGTTTTTTGACCGAGTAGAACAAATTGTGGTTTCAGCAATCAAGATTTATTGTATTTCTATGTCCAGTCGGAAATTAATGGGCAAATCTTTTTTGTTCATTTCCTTTGTTGCGTTTGCGTAACAAAAATTCTCTTCTCAGCTTTCGTGGGCTTTTTTAGATGTAGCACAACTCACACCGGTCTCCTCTACTTTCCTACGAGTCCACTTAAACTGTGCGAGTGTAATAATGATTTAAATGCGAGCAAAGTTTACTGGATCAGAGCTAGAGTCTTGTGACGTGACATGGGATATATGTATGTATTATCGTTTCTCGAGTGGTTTCACTTGACTAGAGTAAATAAATGGCTGACTTTCGCTTGTTGTTGGGATTAATTACGGCTAGTTTGTGGAAAGGCCAATCAGCCATGCAAATGATAAGGAATTGCCTGAGTTGCGTGAAAGTTTGCCTCAAAGTTTATTCCATTTGTCGTGTAACAGATTGCGGAGAATAATTTATTACGGTTCTCTTTAAACCAATTGTAGAACACCATTTAAGTATGCTGTGACGAGCTGAGGAGAGAGAGAGAGAGCATTGCTCACGTTGTTTCTTCCCTCCACTCTCTCGCTTCTTGCCTACGTTTTTGCTTGTCTTTACTGTTTATGGACGAGTTGATTGTGCATGCGTTGCGTTCATCGCGATGTAAAGTAATAATAATGTCGCCTTTTTCCCATGTAACATCTCCCTCTTTAGCCTTGTGCCATTGTCTATGCGTGAGCCGACATGGAATGTAGGTAACTATGTGTGTGAGCTGCATACTGCGGTAAAAGGCGATGACAGTGATATATTGGTGTGACTTGCTGGTGAGCCTGTTGTACAAATATTAAATTACGAGCTGGACAAGCGAAAATAAAGCTCAACATCCTTGTGTAACATGCGTTTCAAGGGATATATGGCGATAACGTGGACAACTTGAATTTCACCCACAAACTTAGTAAAAGAACTTTGAGGATACTTTAAATTCACATGTGAAATTCCTGAACTGTGGGGCAAATTAAAAAAATATTTGAATGATCGAAAATGTACACTTTCCAATTTCAAACAAGAATCCTTACAAATGAAGCGCATTTTTACAACGCATTTTTAGTATTTTGATTTATTAAGCAATTATTGAAGAGAAAGGCGTCGATAAAAACAAAAATTAAATCTGAATTAAGTTTAAAATCCCGAAGGTTTGACTTTATTTCCTTCAGAAATTTTGGTATTGAAATTTAGTTTAGCGCTATCTAAATTGGTTTGTCAAGTAATGGCGTCCTTAATAGTGAAAAGTGCTTACTCATCCGTTGTGTCTCTGAGGAGGATGACTGGACAGTTTTTCTAGTTGAAGCCAACGACGGTTTTATACCACAGTCATTCATGAATATGTTCTTTTAGGAAATAATGCTTCCAAAATCCAAACCTTACAAAAAAGACAAGGCTAAATAGTTCGTTGCATATTTTCTTGAACAACTGTTTCGGAAATCCTACACAACCCACATTGTGTGAGAATTCATGTGAGCTATTTTTGTCCTACATCCATGCTTGAATCCGTCGTACTTTCAAATTTCCTGAATTAATTGAGTATCTCAGAATTTTTGAACATAATTCAAATGATAACGTAGGAAATTTTTTGAGGATGCATGTGGAAGTAGGTGAGTACTTGTAAAAGTCAAATAAAACGAGGATCCCCCACTGAATTTTTTTATTTGATACTTTCATCATGATGATAAGGTGAAAAGTGTGGTAATATTATACCCTTTGAAATTTGAAATTATCATGCGGCACCAGCCTCCAGACGCAATCATTACGTCTAATTTCATTCTCCCTTGCGGCAATCGATCTGTCGTCATATACAAATGAGGTGTGATATACGGAGCAATATGGCGCTTTGAATTTCTTTTCAGAGCGCTTGAGTTGCGCTCACGGATAAGTCTCAACTAAATAATTTTCCCTGCTACACTTCTGCCTCTAGAAATGAAACTGTCTGAAAGCGTGACTTGGAATATTGTACACATTCGAGCTTCAAGTCCCGTCCCCTATTCACACAAGAGGATCTGATTTTTATTTAGTCCAGGAGAATCAGATCAATTTAAAGTTGTGTTCCATATGCATTTGATAGAAGGATAACGAAGCACATTAAGCTAAAGGAAGGATCGTAATACACTTTTGAGGTAGAGGAGGGCAAGCCTAAAGGGTTATATGGTTATATGGCTACTTCCCTCAAAGAAAAATATTGAGTAGACTTGCTTACAACTGTGATATTTAATCCCCCAAAATGCATGCTCAATATCAAGAAAATCGATGTTTTAAGATAAAAAACTGTGAGCTTACATACTTACAAACGTGTATTATGTTAGGACATGTAATGTCCATACTGCGAACTAGTTTTAATACGTGATTAGGGGATATAGGGAAGGAGTGAAAACCGTGAGTCTCCTCCACATTACCGAGCACACACATCCAAGTTACCGTCCGTCGGCCGATTTGTAAGTTCTAAAATGAGAGGAAAAAATCGTGTGAAAGCCAGATTGAAACAAGGGAGATATTAGCTCATAAATAATAAGGTGAAAACGGCTTGAGGTCTGTAGCTCATCGAATTCGAGATTGTTTCGCTTTTTGCTCACAAGTACCTCATCCGTATGGTGTTCATAACTCCATTTATCCTGTAAATAGGGTCGATAGTTGAATTTTTTATAGGTTGAGCGTGATGTGCTGCAGTAATGTGGACAATAATGAGAGGGGTGATGTAACGCCTTAAGTGCTTGTAGAGGGGTGTAAAGAGTTTGAAATATGATGTATTCTTTTTCCAATTTTCCCCGTATACCAATTCCCCGAGCAAATGCCAGTTCACATATCGCCTCATGACTTCGTATGTGTGTGTACACATACCATATCGAGCATGGTGAATTAATGGTCATGCCTTATTATCGGGAAAAGGATTCCTGTTGAATGTTTCATAAGCTGGAATTCCTGTTTTCTCGATGATTATCCTGAAGATGTATCTACTATTTATCTACGTTTTCTCTCCATGATTTTTTTCGAGGATATTAGATCGATTTAGTAGAGTAATTACAGTTCGTGTATCATTCGCTCAATTTCTTCGCCATTGCTTTACCAACACTTAATAATTTTTTCTGCGTTCGGTGAGCCTTGGCCGGGATCTTTTTTCTCCTGCAAAGTCGTGACTAAGGCGAGTTCCGTAGAGCATAACTCGTCATTTGTGTGGACCAAATGGTAGAAGAAATGCACTTTTCAGAAGGGATCACTTTGTTGTCCGTGGTTTAACGTTCCCTTGTATTCTTATGGGATCTTGCGAGAACAGCATTTTTGCCCTTTAGACCAAATGTTCATTCATTTAACAAAAATTTATTTTCTTTTAATAAGGTTTGTTTTGTTCTCATATGTCGAGTAATTGCTCAGTGGTCAAATTAGATACCAATGCCATGTAGTTGCAGTAACAGATGATGGCTAATTCAAAAGATAAAAAACTTTCCTTTGATCTGATTTTTTTCTAAACTTTTTACACGCTCATGTGTGCAAAGTGCATACAACGACTGCTCTATTCCGTAAATATATATAACCCGTTCATCGTAAAAATTCACGAAGGTTGTTTTTTCTATCGAAGGTTTTCCTTCTCACTTCTGGTTTTGTTTCAATTCACCAGTTTCAGTTACAGTCAACACTTCAATTGTTTCCACTTAAAAAATATAAAAACTATCGGAGAGAAAAAAAACATAACACGCACTGATATTTTGACAACATACCACCGACCGTATATCGTAGTTGTGTGTGTGTGATAAAAATCATGTGTGTAATAATGATATTGAAGTTTCGCATGGTACTCCCTCACAAACTAGCAACACAGTTGAAAAGAGAAAAGTATATGAAAACGGTCTCGTCCATCCCACCTGACACCCGTACGTTTTTATCGGTGGCCCAGAGGTGAATAAGTAAATGAAACCTTTGCATTTCTCTAATGATGATAATTAGACTATTATAATGATACAGGTAAGTTCCTACCGTCGTGGCTGCATGTTCGAACGATTTTCCTCAAGTAGCCAAGTCGAGAGTAAACAAACGTACATTTCCCATTTTTTCTTCTTGGGAATTTATTTTTTGTTCAATGAGTCAACCGTGTCATTTCAACGTACATTTATATATATCCCACTCAAGCCTCAAATTGAAACCAGACTAGACTCTGATTAGCAAAAGGAATGAAAATTCTTTTTAAAAGTGTATGAAATACAACGAGCCAAAAATATTTGTCGTGTTATGCAATATTTCAAGTCAAATCAGAAATACTTTTGACAAGAGCGTAGGGAACTTTGTTATTGCATTCCTTACAAAACTGTCCCCTATATTCATCTGAAATATAACCTTTGATTCTCCATGTTTTCCCTTTTTCCCGTCATGGTCCATCAACTTTCCATTTTATAAATTGGAGATCACATTTGCCTTATAGATATCCTCCGTGTACAAGATAACGGGTTATGCCAACTGGCCAGAGAGAGAGAGAGAGAGAGAGAGAGACTGTTATTTGGAGAGCATACATAAACACGAACAAAAGGGAAAACGTTACCCGATCCTTTACAAGTGTAAAAACACGATGCGATAGAGTGTATAGGAGATTCTTATACGGCTCGTTATGGTTGAGCGATTTACAATAAAAGCAAAACATACCTTCACCTCCTTCGATAGTTGCATCCATCCCAAAAAATACTGCTCAATCATTGAAGCAGAGAAGTGGAGGATGAGTATCTCTGGGATAACAACACCGGATAAAAAATACTTGCATTCAAATAAATTCGAAGTTCTGCGAGAGAGGAGAAAAGAAAGATAAATAAAAAAGGAGGACGACCCTTTTTCCGTGGAAGGTGAACCGGTGATTTTGCTCAGCACTGTTACGTTCGTCCACTATCACCACTCACCACCACCCTCGCCACCAGCGCTTTCCATTGGAAAAGATGGATTTTTTTGAATAAAAAACATTGGACCGGACGTAACTCTGTGACTGACGGGAATGTTTTTCTCTCTCGGAGAGATAGATGTTTTATAGTACTTACTGCTTACATTATAGTTCCTTTGATGCGAATGTCGTTCAATTCAAGTCCGCTTTTTTAGTTTGTGGAATCTGAATAGGTGGTATTTTCTGCCGGATATGTACATATCTAATGTGGTTGAAGAATAAAAGAAAATTTTGTGTAAGAGACGCATGGACAGTCAACAGAAAATAGATTGGATGATAGGTTTCCAGTGTTGATATCCACAGATTGGTTTCCGACCAGCGGACTCTAGAAAAAAGGATGATATGTGGAAATGTCCATCGCTATCTAATCTTCTTTTGTGAGAAATTACAGTCTCTTGAGGAAATAGAAAAAAAAACGCTCCAAGTTCCGAAAAAATCTACTATGGGTTGGCTTTACAATTTAGCGTTTTTTGTGTCTATCCCAGTACTTCGCGTATTGCTCTCATTTTTTCTCGGATGGGTAAAGTCGAGAAATTCCAGAGTCCGAGAATTTTTTTGGATTGAATTTTTACTATTTTCTCCCAAATTCTGTAGCTTTTTCTTCGTGGTTTGCATTGGTTGAAATGGAATTGGATTTTTTCTGAGAGAGTTGAGGTCTGTGTTCACAATGTGATTGTGAAATAATTTGATATATTATCCTGTGCCAGACAACTAGAGAGAAAGGCATGTGACCAAAGAATGTCCAATAAAAATGTGCGAGATGCGGATGCATGAGATTCACATTTAATATGACGCCATATGTATCGATCCGAAGCCAAGTCTGGATACTGGGTACGATGTATATTATGACGCCTTCAAGATTCGTCTAGAAAGTCTTGAGATTATACGCTCAAGCATTTCTTGAAATTCATGGTATTTTATTATTAAGGGGCCATGTAAGGATACAATAGTGAACCAATGTCGAGTTGAGGCTTATCTTGAAAAAGATGATTACTGTCCCAAGTCCCTGTCCTCGTCCATCGGAATTTCATTTTCCTTTGTAATTTTTTGAGCATTCTTCCATTTAATAAAACTTGTTGGCTCAATTTCATGACTAAAAACTTTTCCTCCAAAATATATGTGGAGAGTTTTACAACACAGACATAGACGACTGACTTATTCCCTCTCTGAGACCATGCACGAAACGCTGTATTGATGTAAAAAAAATTCTTCTTCCTCGGTATAACTACCTAAGTATATATTGCTGATGAGAATAAATGGCTAATTGATTGTTTACTTTGTGTTAAATTTCAGGTGAGTCAGGTACGTCTTAAGAAACTTTCAACTTGATGACATACTAGGAGCATTATGAGGAGGAGCCGAACATCCATGCAACATAACATTTTGCTTCATCGTTTCACTGCGTTTGATCATCATCATGAGTTCCCGTAAATTATGGGGTTCACCCAACTTGCACTATTGCATGGCTTTCCGGTGAAGTTGGCATGGGCTGACAAGGTGCCGAGAGCGGAGTATTATTTCAGCATTATAAAGCACCAACGCCAAGCATATACCATACTCAAACCTAACGCAATCTAGTCGACATTTCATTACTTTGAGTGAAGAGAACATGACGTCACGTGAAAGTTCGAATCGATTCGATGGTTTTTTGTTTTTTTCTCACAGCGCAGATCGAAGCAAAATGAAGAAAGGATAAACAATGGTATACAAATTGTATTGTGCCTAAAATAGTCCGGAGTATTTCACTTGAGCTTTATGGTTTCTTTCAAGTGACGTTTTGCTAATTGAAGCGCTCAAGCACATTTCTCAAATTTTTATTAATTGAAAAAGCACAAAGGACAACATCATACTTGCCCAACATTGCATAGCAAATAATTTTGCAATATCCAAGTAAAAAGGTTTCCAAATTACATTTTCTCTTGCAGAAAAATCACTTTTTACTTGACTAGTGCACACTTTTGTACATTGTATATTTTTAGTATTGCCAAAGGTTGCATAATCGTTATAATATGATACTCGTCTCGCGCGGTATGGTTTTTGGCATCACAACTTCCCTTTGTATTTGAGGTCGAGAAGAGAGACGTGTTTATGCCCATTGTCATGCTGTTAATTTTGCTGTCATGTGGTGTGTCATTTTAAGGATCATATTTTCCCACTGATTTGAGCGGCTGCCACTACCCTTAATCATTTATCCACACAAGCTCATTCATTGTCGAAGTAGTGGTTAAACCCTGATCCAAAACATATTTTACATAACTTGCAATAACCCGTGTATTAATTCAAAATGATGATTTTGGAGAGGATGGAGTGGAATATATATTAAGGCGACGAAGGAAGAAGGGACCTTCAACAGCAAGCTTGGCTCTCGCCTCTTGCAAACATGTAACTTATTTTGTGATAACCAGTGAGAGATTTTTTTTGTGTCGTGTGTATAATCTATTGAACAATTAATTGAATGATCATGATCACGCATACATTTTGAGCCTCTTCTCGACTCTGTCTTTCCCTGCAGTCATCTCATGGATTTGAGTTAGTCACCGCCCATTGTACTTGAAGTATCAATGAAACGACAGACACACACATCATGCATACATGTATTCACTCACACACAACGTCTCACTAGAATTGACTGGTATTTGAGAGAGAGTTTATAATGTATGCATTGAGGCTGGGATGAAAATAGGGGAATGGAACGAAAGGATCCGCATTTGCTCACAGGCTTCATTTCATTCAGCACCAGCCACGACCACTCGTTATCCTTTAATTATCATCATTTTCATATATTTAAACGGCCTCAAACTGAGTATTATAATGGAAGTTTTTTTGTCGAAAAAAATATAAAATTTTTTTAAAAAGAGAAAATTCTCGCCATAAAATTCATTGTTTCAAAAAGGAGAAAAAATGTGATTTTTTAAAAATAAAAGTATAACATGACGCTTGCATGTTGGCGCTGCGAAATTTCAGAGCAAGTGAGGAAAATTTCCATGAAAATGCCGAAGTTAATAATTGTGTAGAGCGCCGAGTAGGAAGTCACTTGTGCGCACATCTGTGGGAAGGATGCCTGCATTTTTAATGACAGACGGTAATTAATGCTAAGCAGGAATTAACCACATTCACGCAATGATTCCGCGATGAAAGAATTGTCGTCTCACCTCTAACCCATCATCCCTCACTCACTCAGCATACGTGTGCGAGAATGAGACGGTTGAAGAGTCATATTTAAGGTCATAAAATCATATTTTTTTTAGCGACATGAGCATTTTCCATGCGAAGTCTTTTGCAAAAAGATATAAAAACTCACCATGCATAATATACGATGATATTCCGTCGTCCACCCACCCCCAACCATGGCAAATCTAAAGTCGGTAACGTTCGTGCTTAATGGGTCTGATGTGCGTTGCAAAGTCACACAAACGAGAAATTTTTGTCGTTGTCTCTATTGTTGGCGATTTTTATAAAGTATGTTGAAATAAGAGGGTTGTGATTGTATTCCTACTAATGCGTGCTTATCAGTGGGGAATGAGTATCATTTTTATTAAAGGGTAATTAAGTCATCGTCTCATCCATCCTTTTCCACAAAACACTTTTTTTTGCTTAAACACACACAGCCATATTTTATTGCCACTTTGCATCTCCACGAATATCAAGGCTTCAACTGCGAAAAAACGCTTTTAGTTTATTTTCTGCAATTTACTGATTCACACAAGTTCAGAGGTGCTACTTGAAAAACAACAATTTTCAATTAATTTTTGGCATATATATTGTCTTGCGAACTGTGTGGCTTGTAAAAATGGACTCGCTATTTTGGCGATTGCATTTTGAGCTTCAGCAGATTGAGTTATTGAATGCGGCGAAAAGGGAAACTAGTTCAAAGCAACAAGTCGATCCGAGACAGGGGAGTTCTCGAAGGATTCCGGAGGTTGTAAGAAAAATCACTTTTGAAAATATATTTCCTTTCATGATACGTTCTTTTAAATATTAATATAGTTTTGTGTGAAGTGTGAATACGTCTATCTTACCGAAGCGCACTTAAATGGATCCTCTCCTGAAAACAAGATTTTAAAGTCGACCTGTTTATTTTATCAACCGGATTCATCAAAAAATCATTTCAATTTCAGTCCTCTATCGCAACATGATTCACTCAAGGTCATCCAGGGAGAGAGAGTGAAAGAGGAATGTTGCATGAATTAATTTGAGTGAAGAAGGGAGTGAAGAAAATTCACTTTTAAATAAGAGAAATGGCGTTTGCTCGTCAATCTTGGGCTAATTGAACAAATATTGATTTCTTGATTCATACATATGGACAAGAACAGGAAAGTTTTGAGAAGAGATAAAAAAAAGTAGGAAGAGAATCTGAGTGGGATTTGTTTCAAAAATGTTTCAGACAACTGAGATGGAATGATGTGAAAGACGGAATTTTCCTGAAACTGGAAAGTTGATACTTTGTATGTGTATAAAAGTAGTGTTGTGGGCATAGGTACTAGACAGGGTTTTAGATTCCACGAAATCAACACTTAACTAGCTAGTTGATTTGCCTCATCTTTATTCAGGTGTAGCGAGTCAAAATCTCCTTAACTTGTGATTTTAATAATAACAATCATCATGCCCCACAAACAACACAACTCATTTTCTGAATAACAAACTAAACTAATAACTAATGTTTTTTCTCCTTCTCTCCCCTCCAACAAAAAAAATCCATCACACATATCCCAAAAAACATGGTATAAACATAAACCTATACCAACTATTAATAATCTTTGTATGCTTAGGGTGAGTTGATGTGAGGGAAGAAGGATTAGCATAGGCTGTATTTCATAGTTTCGTTAATCCAAAGGTTTTCAGGGTATTTTCCTTCAGAATTACAGTGCATAAGGGGAAAGGCTATCATTAGATTGTCGTACACCTGATTATTTATTATTCATCATTTTGCACTTCGCGTGCAAATTTCCCTGTGTGGATTGTAACCGGAATCTTGATGTATACATGGTCGGTCCACGTAGCTATTTTCCTTTTTCGGTGGAAATAATAAGGAATCAGAGAGAGAGCTCCTACCTACATTTACGTTAACGAGCCGGGCTCAGAGCTCAGAGAGCGGAGCACCACCTTAAGTAGAGGCAGTGCGTGAAGTTAAGTGTCGATGTTTACTTTGTGTTCACTCCTCAATACATATTTCACGTAAAGGGTTGAAGGAGCAGTTTTTTTTGGAGCTGGAGTTAGTTTGAGCTGAGGCAAGAGAGAGAGGGGGATCATTATAAACGAAGGTTTTCTTATGATTCTCAATAGTTCGTAATTTTAATCCTTAACTGGGCACTAATTAGAGGTGCTTAGGCTAAAAATTTACTTTGACTTGACAAGCAGGAGGCTACTTATCCATTTACCTCTGCTATTTGTAATGATAACTTGGCTGCAAAACGAGGCAAGAAAATAAAACGATGTTCATTTGCATCTCTCCAAACTTTTCCCTTTCTCTTTGCTCTCTTATGAACATCACGCAGAGAGTGGCAAGAGTACCTGCCGTCGTCGTCATTTTGTGGTTTCTTCCCTCGTCCTATTTTTTCACGGTTGTTTTGTATTATGGAACACCACAAAAACTTGAAGACAAAATGTAAAAAAATGTTTTGGAAATGTGGAGATATTTTTTTCGATGCACGTAAACTCTTATGGACACAGTAGTTCATGGAGAATATACGCGAAGAATAACAGCAATAATAATACATATAACTGCATATAAAGTTCATTATAATGACTAATGAGCCAACTGACCGAGTTGAAACGGAGTGGGTTTTGGATGGAACCCAACGCAAACCAGTCGAAGAGATTCTTCTCTCTCCCTCTCTCCCTTACCTTGTTTCGTTTTTTCCAGCTATAGTTTCAGGTGTAAGTGGTGGCGAAGCTAGTTTTTTTATGCGTATCATTTACTTGTGTCGAAAAGTAGTTTTTAAATTTTTATGAGTAGACGCTCATCTTCATTCTTGTTAGTGAGTTGGATGTTTATGTTGTCCATAATATATTTTGTATTTAATGTATGCTCAGGTAAAGCAAAGTGGGAATGCATATCGTTAAGAAAAGTGAAGAGGTTTATAAATCTGTGAATCTTTGTTTTTATCTGCATATACACTTTATAAGCTCTCCCTCGGAGCTTGTATGCTATTTTGCGTGTGCCCCATTGTAAAACTCTGGAAGAGTTGTTTTGGGCGTATTTACAATGCTGGAGAAAAATGGAGACAATGAGATACTTATTGAGTATAAGGTTAAAGTAATACAAGCGTGCTGTGAGAATGACCAGGTGAATTTTTCAAGGGGGATTTTTTATCTCTGCTTGTATGCATATGAGCTATGGTTATTTGATAGAGATCTGTCAGGCTGACACGAGCTAGTGATACTCTCCTCACGTTGTTCAAGCTTTGTTGCATTCTAAATTTTCGTATCATTAGATTTTTTATTCCTGAAACTTTTGACTTGGAGAATCCATTTTCCTCTATGCTTTTCCATTTGTCTGGAAAGAAGGACAGTGGAAAAATAATGTTAAAAGGAGGAATTTTATTCTTTTCGTTATTGTAGCAAATATTCATACAAACGAATATCCAACATTTGTATTATTTCCGTTGATCGTTTTCTACTGTTGCTCACGCTAACTGTGCCCAGGTAGGATTTTCATATGAGCAGATCCTAGGACTTTTCACGTGTCATGATGGCTTTAGGTTTAAAGACAATCTGAAGAGTTATCAGATCCACCTAAAAGAGATTGAATTACGGATTTGAAACGAGGAGTTACATACACCCTCCTCGGCTGATGCGACTTGAAAATGGATCCACACACACATTGCAGTAGAATATATATATATATTCT
>JAQFZW010000351.1:0-68527 GCA_034687055.1 Heteromurus nitidus
ACACACAAAAGATTCTATGCTATGATAGGTTAGGTTGGGCTCGGTTAGGCTTAAACTTTATGTTCCCACCAAATAATGTAGTGTCTAATGGCCCCTTATAGTTGCATCGCATCTCGTCACACACAACACCAGCAGAATCATATACATAACGGTAATGACGTGTGAACGTTGTAGTTATATCACCGCCGATATGTGGGTGAATCATTGTGATTTTACTCACGACAGATATCGTATCTTTCTGGTATCTACATGAGATTTTAGAAGTGACGATCGCCGATTGAAAGGAAAGACACTGAAAGGAAAGGCTCTAAAGACACAACACACACGCTACGCTATAGTCCTTCACTAGCTATGATTTATGCAGCTCATAAT
This sequence comes from Heteromurus nitidus, assembly GCA_034687055.1. Classification (NCBI taxonomy): domain Eukaryota; kingdom Metazoa; phylum Arthropoda; class Collembola; order Entomobryomorpha; family Entomobryidae; genus Heteromurus; species Heteromurus nitidus. Next base: position 373 of record JAQFZW010000351.1, read on the forward strand.
TTAAAATTTAGTATGATGGGAACAATATTTTCATAAAATTAATTGATTAAAATGACTAACTAAACATACTCTGTAGTGATCTCATAATGCTCCGCTTTGGATAAAATCTGTTCCGATATTGATTTGACCCGTTTTATTTTTGGCATGTTTTTTACTTGCATGCATGGGTGCAGGAAGGTCTTTGTTCAATCGCGCAAGAAGAACGAAAGTTTACTTCAACCTCCAACTACCAAGTACTTGCAAACTTTCACCGCAGATTCGACAGATTTAAATTGTTGAGAATTGAAATAATAATAATATGCTGGTCCTGTCTCGTCGTATCATTGCAGACGCAACCACAACTCTCATCAAGTCACGTCACAAGTTCCCAACTTCTCATTGCCTTTCCCTAAAAAAGAAGGCCGGAGCAGATGTGTATCCATCCCACACCACCCAAAACATTTTCTCGAATCCCAGATCACAGCACAGTGCACAAGGCGAGCCCGGTGAGTTTCATGCACGTGGTTTGAAAGGGTAAACAAACTTGTATTTCATCTTGTTTGTTTCGTAGTAAATGTGGAAATAAGTTGAAGAAATACAAATTGTTTGGTAAGCTAAACTCGTAAGTATTTAATATAATCGTAGGATATGTAATCCTCACAAATTTCAATACATTTAATTCATAACTTCCTTTTGTTTGATTACTTTCAGTTTCAGCACGTTTATATGTGGACATCTTCAAGTGTCATTCCTCTTCATCAAATTCAAAAATATTCAGCATGGCGAAAGTCCTGAGAGTAATCCGGAAGTTACGAGAGCATTGGAAGAAAAGCACATTTGCAGCGGTTGTGGGATATCTAGGAATTGATTATGCATACGATAGGCATAAGTAATTAAAATAAATATTTTCATTTTGTGTCATGATTTTGCTACCTGTTTAGAGTTCATGTAAAAGACATTATTGCTTCTTACTCATTGTTAATTTACAGAACGTTTTTGATGATGAGAGAGTACAGTGGACAGGCGTTGGCACACGGAAAACGCCCATTACCTATAGGTGCCAAAAATAAGCACATTACGCTTTTATTGAATCCGACTGCTGGAAATCGGTAACGTAAAATTTAATTAAAAAATGATTTCTGTTCTAACTTTGTACTAGATCGCAAATCCACAAATTATCATGTATACCTTCTGGAATTTCTTTGAGATTTCAAAAATTACATTTTTATAGGAAAGCTAAAGGAAAATTGGAGAAATACGCGGAACCACTTTTACATCTTTCCGGCTTTTTAGTCAATATTGTTAAAACGGAACGAATTGATGAAGCCAGAGATCTTGCAGGACTGATTGATAAAACTAACATCATAGCGGTGGCTGGTGGAGATGGTAGCGTGTTTGAGGTAGGTTGTCAGCTCATTTGCACGAACATAACATTTCAATTAATTAATTTACAATTAAATTGCATTTGCTTTGCCATAAGTGTATATCTATAAGTATGTGTGGTTCGCCATGTAGACAGTAACGGGACTTCTGCGAAGGGAAGACGCAGACGAGGCCGTGACTAGATATCCAGTTGGAATCATTCCAGTTGGATCTCATAATACTCTTGTGGATCGTATATTACCATCGTTAAAAAGGGAAAAGGAAGCAAAACTCATCGCTGAGTCGGCGATGGCAATTATAAATCATCGAATGCGTCCATTTGATGTAATGGAAATCCAGATAGCTGAAAATGAAACAGAAACAGTTACGGTAAGACGCTTGACTTAAGAAATAGCAAACACATAAATATTTTGGATATTACTTATAATCCATAATTATAATTCATACTTATTAATTCTTCAGGACCAATCAGATGAAACAATATCGAAACCTCCAAGAAAGCCATTTTATAGTCTTGTCGGCATAAAAATTGGCCAGTACCGAGAAGCCACGAAAATCAAAGACGATATGCCATCCCTTTTTGGCAAATTTTTTACAACTTTCTGGTCACTATTTAGAGTACAGCCCCAAATCATAAAAGCACAATTAAACTACATTCCTACATGTCCAGGATGCGCTAAATGTTTTCAAGAGAAACAAGAGAAATTGAAGGAAGAAGAACTGAAAGCTGCAGAGAAGAAAGCTCTAGCTCAACCACCTCCTCAGCCTTCAATTTGGGCTCGCCTGACATCCGTGTTCAGCCCTTCCGTTGTAGCAGATGAGGATCTCACCAAAGAAAACCCAAATTGTGGAGTTGAGCAGTCAATTTGCATTGAATCCTCTGAACTAAATATTTCAGTTGCTACTGGGGGTTCTCTAAGGGTGGAAATCGGAAGGAAATTAGAGAGAACGGACTTCATGATTGAGGGTCTCAAGCGTTTTAAGGGAGAAATTCCAACATATAACATGATTCTCGATTGTAGAGAAGTTGAAATATGTCCTGTCGAAGGGCCCGAATACTTTTCAGTTGATAACGAAGAGTTTGAAGTGAAACGGGTGAAACTGAGAGCAATTCAAGATCGTGTCTATTTCTTTGTGCCGTAATAACTATGTGTTCACACTCTTCACACAGCTTCATATGTAAGTATATTCCTAAAGTAGTTTAGTAGATTAAAAGTAGTACTCTACAACATTTAATTCCGCATTTATGATCGTAATTAATTTTAATTGTTCAAAGTAACAATAATTATTCATGACTTTCACCACACGTGAAATTCATTAGCATTACATTACCATTGGGCATGCAGTAAGCAAGCGTACATGTATAAATTGCATCTGGCATCGCATCGTGAATTGGGGTATCATGAGACAGTGGGAGTATTAAATGTTCACTGAGCGTGCATATGGTGTGGGGTGCATTCTTGCAGACTGCTATCTACTTTCATTGAGTCAAGGAGCGGAGTACAGCCGGTAGCAGTACGCTGGTCGAGGTGTTCAACATTCCATCTCTAATTTTTTTAAATAATTAATTTAGGAAGGATAATTATTGGTGTAGTTAAAATCCATCAAGATGAGGTAAGTACTTAGATAATTTTAAAGTTTTCAATAGAATAAAATATTCAGAAAAACTCATTTTTTCAATTTTAAGCTTCAAGAAAGGCGATTGTTGAATAATGTGCAATGCAATGGAAATGAGTAATTGACAGATGAGGCTGGTAAAAATGATTATAATGAAAATAATTAAATGTTTTTTCTTCCTATTTCTTTGCAGTAAGGTGACGAAGGAAATGCTCTTGGAGTGTGTGAATGCTGTCATTCTGAATTCACAGGAAAAGAAGAAAAAGTTCTTGCAGACGGTGGAACTTCAAATTGGATTGAAGAACTACGATCCCCAAAAGGACAAGCGTTTTAGTGGAACTGTCAAGTATGAGACTATTGAATTTTATGGATAAACATGGCCTTCACCCAGGGCCATTCAAAATAAATGGGGAGGTAGTTTTTTAAACTGCCGAAAGCTTATCATATAGGTTCCCTTAAGGGGTAGTATCAACATGCGGGCATATAGCATGGATCTTCCCTAAAAATGACCACCAGACCACCACCCATGGTCTTTAAATAATTGGGAAGGTGGCAATAATAATTGCTGCCGAAACATAACCATTTAGGTACATTAGAATTCGGATAAACATGAAAAATTACAAATGAGGATTGCCCGTGAGTTAGGAGTTGCAGTTGGTTTGGTGTCAAGAAAAAGTTGAAAGTTTGTTTTGCTTTGCAACATTTGCGCCTTGCGGTTCATTTTTTATTTTACCTTGCTCTTGTTTTGAATTGTAGTCGTTTTCCCTTCCAGATGCCATTTTTGACATATACATAAAGTTACTACTTTCCCTTTCAACTTGAATTGTTGATTACATTCTATTTGTGTGATTTATTTTAATTGTTTTTGTGTTGATTTTATAACCTTAATCCTTCCTTAACGTTGTTCATGCTTGCACTTGCATACACCTGGACAAGCATGGATAGTGTGACTGCTTTGAATTTACTTGCATTTATTTATAACAAATTCGTTATTTCTCTTCATTAAAATAGGCTGAAGCACATCCCACGTCCTAAGATGAGCGTTTGCGTGCTTGGCGATCAACAACATTGCGATGAAGCCAACGCCAATAACGTTCCATGCATGGACGCGGAGGCATTGAAGAAGATGAATAAGAACAAGAAGCTCGTGAAAAAATTAGGTATTTTATTAGATGGATTTATTTTTTCAAATTTGATAAAAAGTAGGCGCCCATGTTTTGGGTGGTAGCGGTAGCACCCACGTACAACGTATTACAATGATGTTCCAAATTTCGCATGTATTATATGATACCAATGATATAGAAAATTTCTGAGTTTCAATTATTACATTACAAACTACAATTTGATAAACCATGATCGCAGGAATGATAACCAAATTATTTTATAACGTTTTTATTACAGCCAAGAAGTACGATGCTTTCTTAGCCAGCGAGTCTCTTATCAAGCAAATTCCTCGTCTGTTGGGACCTGGACTTAACAAAGCTGGTAAATTCCCTCTGCTTCTTACCCACCAAGAGTCTATGACTCTGAAGATTGACGAGGTGAAAGCCACAATAAAGTTCCAGATGAAGAAGGTAAGATAGAGAGATATACACAAATAAAATGGGTATAAAGCTAAATACGAAATCAGGTAATGCGGCAAATGCTAATGATTTTTGTCTTTCTGATAATCTTTAGGTGTTGTGCCTCTGTGTGGCTGTTGGACACGTTGATATGAGCCCTGATGAACTCGCATCAAACGTTAACGTATCCATCAATTTCCTCGTGTCTCTGTTGAAGAAGCATTGGCAAAACGTACGTTCACTCCACATCAAATCGAGCATGGGTCCACCACAGCGACTCTATTAAATGATGTATTGGGACATACAAATGTTTATTCAACTATGAATAAATTTTTTGGATGAAACACAGATAGTATAAAAACGAAATGCATACATACATTATTTCTCCACATCCTTCGGTTTGTACGTGTGAATAAGCTAGTTAAAGCATTCATTCATATCGTCTGCCTGCATATTCAATGCTTTTATTTGGCGAGAATGAATACAGCATGAAGCAGCGGTTAACAGTTTTCACAAGAAGCTTTATAAATAGCAAGACAAGCTTTGATTCTACTTTTGTAGGCATAATTGCAATGTCAGAGAATGATCCACGTATGATCGACCTATTAAGTCTATTTGCTTCAGTCTTGTTTATAGCATAAACATTTAGATTGGTAATGCATATTTTGCAATTGTGTCTTGTGTGTGTTGTGCAATATCACACAAAACGAGATGAAGGCTAAGGCTACAGTAAATTAAATTTTTACAATGGGTTTATATCACGACTCTGCAAATGATTGCATTTTTATGCTGCGCATTTTATGATATATTTATGCTTGCTGTCGTATGAAGCAATCGCAATCAGAATCACATCATATTCTTTTCTGTTGTCTTCTGGAAACGGTCTTGTATGTGCGTGCAAGCCGGCTGGTCACAAGCAACACAGCAACAAGTACCACGTAAGTATCACATTTCACTCCAATTCTCAGATACATGTTCGGTGTATAGCCGAGAACTCGTGTGAAAGACGTACCTCCACAGTCCAAACTACACACTTCCACAATAAAATATTATACAGGAAGTACTACATACAGCGAGATGTATAAAAAAGTCGTATAATATCGTGCATGAAAATGGAACGCACATTTCGAGTCCTATTGACCTTCGCTTCAGTATCTGTATCACCTAAAACGTTAAATGTACAGAAAATACATACGTATGCGCTATATACATGTTGGCAGAGCTAAAAAATACAAGCTCCATTCTCGTTTTGACAGATAATCACCTCTCCTGGATCATATCAATTCTGCAAATATAAGAATTTGTAATATATACTCCCATGCTTTGCTGATTGCTGCTGGAAGCGCTTTCTTTTTCTCCAGGCATCATTTACTAACCAGGGGCAGTTAGCAACAGGAATTATATATTTCTGTCTTGAGAATAAAAAGGTGAGCAATAATTTTATTTACGAAAAAAAATATTGTAGCGAGATTTCTCATAATGAAAATTATTGGAGAATAAATTGAACTTGTGTCACGTACCGGCAAATATGTGCAATGTAATGTGCACAATTGCAAGCGAATAATCTAAACCGGTGATGATAAGAGGGGATAAGTTGGATGGTTCGGGTTCGCTAGACTTTAGACTTTGGCTTCCACGTTTGATACTTGATTGATATCCCACTGACTATACTCACTAAAAGCCAAAAGTCAGCAAATTTTCATTGAGTTCGTAGGCCTTAAGAAAGAAAGCTTTATACTCTGTAATTTTTGGAGTCCTTAATCATGTTTTAAATCTGTTGTGACAGAATCGCAACGAGCTACAATCACCGAAAATGGCATCTGCACTCCACGTTTTGAGGGTTCCTTTGGCCCGAACCGGTATGATTATGATGAGCACTCAAACATCTCAAACTTTTCGAAGAAAAGCTGTCCCTCTCATCCGTAATTATGCATCCGGTGCGGGGGAGAAAGGCAAGGAAGGCGGCTCTAAGTTGGGATTGTGGGCAGTGATTGCTGCTGCCGGTGCCGGTGGAGGTTACTACTTGTGGACTACACAAGGAGGAGGACTGGGTGTCTCCAACAGGGCAAGAGCACCCTCGGAATATCAGAAGGTGCTTTACGTGCAAATTTGATAGTACTGCTAAAATGGTGCCAAAACTCATGTAAGACGAGTAAATTTTCATGGAAAATTTGATTTTTGAACACAGGTTTATGATGCCATCGCAAAGATCCTGGACGATAGCAACTACGATGACGGATCGTACGGGCCCGTGTTTGTTCGTTTGGCCTGGCACGCTTCCGGAACATACGATAAAAATACAAAGGATGGAGGTTCCAGCAAGGGTTCAATGCGTTTCGAGCCTGAGAGCAAGCACGATGCCAATGCTGGGCTTCACGTTGCAAGAAACAAACTTGAAGCGATCAAATCGCAATTTCCGTGGATTTCTTATGGCGATTTGTGGACTTTAGCTGGGGTGGTTGCTGTCCAAGAAATGGTACACATTTAGTCGCAATACTCGTGAATCACGAGTCGTGATAGACAACATTATATGATGATAAGATCATGTGTAATGAGCAAACTCCAACAAGAAACTAAATTTTCACTAAATTTCTTATCAGGGTGGCCCGACTGTTACATGGAGGCCAGGACGTGTGGGTGAGTTAACTATTAATTAAAGTGCTACTTCGTTAGCCCTTTTACAACGTTCTCATATTGGAAAGTAATGCACTACATAAATTTGAAATAGATGGTTGTGCGAAAGATTGTCCACCTGACGGCAGACTTCCTGATGGAGGCAACCCCTCCACGCAACATCCAAGAGACGTTTTCTACAGAATGGGATTTGAGGACCAAGAAATAGTCGCATTGGTTGGAGCTCATACACTTGGACGTTGTCACACTGATAGATCAGGATTCGACGGACCATGGACCAACTCGCCCACAGCATTCTCCAACTCTTTCTTTGTCGAAATTCTCGGTAGGAAATGGGTAGAAAAGAAGTGGACTGGTCCAAAACAATTTGTGGACAAGGAATCTGGTCAGCTAATGATGCTTCCAGCAGATTTGGCCTTTGTCAACGACAAGGAGTTCAAGAAGTGGGTAGACACTTACGCAAAGGACGAAAAGAAATATTTTGATGATTTCTCCAAAGCGTACAAGAAGTTGCTAGAGCTTGGAGTACAATTTCCAGACGGAACCCCAGAAATTAATTTCAAAACTGCAGCTTAGAAAGCTTCCATGAGGGTGTTCCCACTTTGCTATAAAGTCTTCAAAAATGTGCATGCTTGTCAGGAGACCTTATTTTGGGTGAAGCACGTTCAGCTAGATATAAATATTATAAATGTGTGATGTATTTTGAACCAGGTACCTTCAATGTAACCGAAATGGTGTTGGAACTTTAAAGATGACTACCCGTACATGACTTTTAATTGAATATATAATAAGCTATATTTGTACTATAAAATCTCTATATATCTCTTAAAACAAGTGGCACTTTATATCATGGCAAAAACATTGTAAAGGAGGAGTATTTCGTGGAAGGTTTCTTGATAAATGCGTCTATCGTTGATGAAAATTTAGTAAGATAGCGTTATAAATTTGATTTAATACTTTTCAACTTCTACTGGAATCCTTTATCCCTTTATGAGTTTGTTCTAATAAATCATTCCTTGATAAACTATCGAGTTTCTTGATACTGTGAAGAAGAAGAAATGTTCGGTATTTGTTTCCAATTCGCAGTTACGCTTCTTTCCATCCTCGTTGCAACTCTTTGCAACAACGTCCAGACCCAGACACAAAGTTAAGTGCAAATGCACAGCGCTTTTTGTACTATTAAATTTCGAACACGTCATCCATAATTCTGCCAAGACATATGCCAATGCCAACCCTATTAATTTCACATGACCTAAACATAAAGATTCTTGCGTTATAGTCCATACCTCAACGTTCATATTCATAATCTACATTCACAACACCACATAAAAACTCTCTGCATCTCCATTTTCTAATAAAAGCTTTAAAATGTATTTCGTCATTTTTTTTGCATGTATAAAGAATTCAATTATAACTTCATAATTCTATTCACCCACTCAAACAAAAAAAACAAATCATATTCCATAATCCCCACATCTCGTGCAAGAGCTGCTCTTCAATTTCGAAGCCGATATATATGTACCTAAGCGTAATTACGATGACATGATATATTCTCCGAAACAAAGTCGACTGATGAAGCAAGCCAAGAGAATACATGCAACTCATGGTTCACCTGCCGTAAAGATTTATTGGATAACCAACTGCGTCCACACGACGCTCCAAAAGTCTTGGTCGGGCAATATGAAAGAAGCAACTCTTTTTTTAAAAAAAATAAGTTGTGTTAAACCCCGAGGAAAATTTTCATAAATGAAATCCTGTCCGTCATCCGTGAAAGCCTTCTGCTCTCTTTTAATGGAAATTCATAGATCTTGTCTGATGCACCCTCGTCTCTCCATACATCTATGTCTCCTCTCTCTTGTCGCACTTTAGGAATTGAGTGTTTGTTCAAACCGCAGTCGTCTTGGAATAGAATAGGAGCAGAGATCATGATGATCAGTTGGAAAGTCATTTGGCTGCTTTCAACTTCTTCTTCAAGTCAGACACGGCATGACACTCACCTATTCATTTTGCTATTTTCGTTCAAGGAACTCCGACAGCGAATGAATCAATGCATCGGTGACACGACACACGGACATGGACGCGCGCTACAACGATCGTTGCACTACTGCACCATCCGACTTGAGTATATGATTTTTTTTGTTCTCTGGTTTCGCTTGTTGAGCTAGGACACGGGCTCAGAATGATGGTGAAACGGTGAAAACACAATTCACGTTGTAAAAATAACTTCTTTAGTTTTTCGAAAGAGCCTAATCTAATGACATTAAGATAGGATGAGGTTACGGATTAGGATCTCTCCGTCTCTCTCAGCGTTATATGCGCCTGTTGCGATAATCCCTGCCTCTTCCGTGTTATGCAATTCGAACAACAAAGACAAGCTGAAGGCTGGTTACCGACGTATGGCTGTTGTGGCTGGGAGAATAATTTACATGCAAATAATTCCCAATGTTCCAAAACGCTCTATATTTCACCAAAGAATGTCCACGTTTCAACGAAAGCTGAGAGAAAACTCGTCGTAAATGCAGTCACGTTGCATGGAACACACATAAACCATTGCCAATATATGATTGTAATCTATATATGTTTTAGTATTTTATATACTCCACACCTAAACTGAATATAGGGGAAATATCAACTTATTTCTAATCAGGCAAAGAGGATGTATAGACAATATTTTGAAGAAAGGAACATTTTTCAGTCGACAACTACTAACATGATGAACTTTGCGATGAAATCAGTTGCATTTGGAAAATAGTCGAAGAAAGGTTGAGGTTGAGCCATAGACCTTTGAAATCCTTTGTTGAGCGTTTCCGAACCATTATTCTTGTACTTTGGTAGTTTACAAAAATGTGTTGTTCAGAAGCATATAGTTTCATAAATTACACCTGTACAGAAGGAGCAGGTGGTGCATAGTGAATTTCAGTGGTTTGTTTTCGGCGAGAAATAAAAATTATTATTGCGCCCTGCCTCACGCAGCACAAAAAAATGGCGTCCGAAGAATATTTAGTCGACTGCATTGTTCAGGGGAAACCCTATGAATGTGCCAACGATACCGATCATTTGAACAAGTTGTACCGGAAATTTTCGCACAATGCTGAAAATGGGGACCCACAAAAGCTGAACATATTTGGCAAATCGGAATTTCAACGGGTTGAAAACGTTAAAGAGTTTTTTGAGTGGATTCCGGTGCCACAGTCCTACTTCCAGCGTGAGAAGCATTGTTTATTGTCATCCTGATTCCAAATTCAGAGATGTAGAATTACAATCGTAATGTAATTGTGACATGATTTTTAATAGGGTTTCAGAAATCATCAAAAATCTCTGCCTTGCTTCGGGATAGGGGTAATAAAGCCTACCTTACTGACGACTATGCAACAGCGCTCCGAGCATACAATTTGGCTGTTGTCTTCGCCCAACAAGGTGACCAAGAATTAGCTTTCGCATACGAGAAAAGAGCGGATTTGTTTCTTACGTTGAATGAGCCTGAATTGGCTCAAAGGGACATCAATTTGGCTGTAACTAATGCATACCCAAAGAAGGCCGCCCAGAAACTAATTGATCTGCAGAATAGATGTGCGGTGATTACAAACCGAAAAAATGCAACAGCCCAAAATAATACTACGACAATTAAAGAAGGAAGAAGATTTTGCCACGAGAAGTTTTTCAAATTGAGAACTCCTCATCCGCACATTCAGAATATGGAGGAATTTGTGGAAATTGACTACAGAAGTGAATGTGGACGACGGGTCGTTGTCTCGAGGGATGTTCCGGCAGGTTGTTTTGAAGACTAGAATTTTGTAGTATTTATTTGATATATTCAACGTATTTCAAATGTTCATTGTTTTAGGAACCGTAATGCTCATGGACTCTCCGTACGCATTTATGTTGGTAAACTTGCTGAAGTGGGATACAGAGCACTGTCATTTTTGCACGAAGCCAATCTTGGGTGGAATTCCATGCAATTCGTGCACATTTGTAAGATTTTCCACATCAAATTCCTCCTTAAGTAATACAAATTTATGTGCACATGCATGCATGTAGAATTCGCTGCTTATATTTCGCATGCTACATGCAGATGCATACTTAATATATCAACTATTATAATTCAGCTTTCTAATGAAGTTTTCTTTGTATGATAGGCTTGGTTTTGCTCCGATGTTTGTCTTGCAAAGGCTTCCACCGGGATGCACAAATACGAGCACAAATATTTGCCATATTTCCAATGTCATCCGATGGCGTGCCGCATTGTGACTGCGTGTCGCATTGTATTTACCGCTGGACCTGACAAGATCTTCAAAATCTTCAAGTCACAGGATCCTCTCTTTTTCTCCCCGAAATCAGGGGGCGCAAAAGGCTTTAACGCAGACGGAGTTTATGAAGTGGACTCTTATCTGCCAATTTTTCACCTGATCTCCCATCCTCCGTCAAAGTTTTTGAAAGACATTTCTGACGTTTTTAAAGCCTTCATAATGACAAATCTGATTGAGCAAACAACAGACTTTTTCCGAAAGCCCAAGTACACAGATGAATGTAGTTTGGAAGCCTTCAAGGATTTTGTAACTTCGCTTATCCTGAGACACATGAGAAGTTTCGAATTTAATGCAATCACCATGAGCAAGCTCGAGAGGCCAATTGGTCGTGATCCAAACAACAACAGCCAACAACAAAGTCTTGCAAACATGAAGACAGTTAGGTACGGAGCCGCTGTATATCCTGTCCTCTGCCTTCTCAATCATTCTTGTGATCCGAACGCTGTTCCTGTTCGAAGCTTGAAGTACTGCAAAACATCCGTGGTAGCCTTGAAGAATTTGAAACAAGGGGATGAGATCTGTATCAGCTACACCCCCATTTTTACCCTGCAAGACACTTCGGAGAGGATCAAGTATCTGCTGGATCGCTACAACTTTTTCTGCACGTGTGACGCATGTAATCACGCATGGTCTAATGCAAACAGAACAACCTCATTTGGAGAGTCCTTCTGTGATAAATGCCACCGTTATCTGCTCTTGGGCCAGTGTCCTGCTTGCACTCAGCGTGATAAAGACATGCCAAAAATGATTGAACACTTGCAATTACAGGCAGAAGTTGCAGAGAAGCTTTTGGAAAGTCAAAAGTACAAGGAAGCGGAGGAACTCATTGTTTCTTGTCTTCAAACATGTGAAGGATTCTCGTCGTGCTTTGGTCTATTTATTGATCTCCAGTTTCTTTACAAAAGGGCGTTGGTTGGGTTGTTTAATCAGTAAAACTCTTAATTTATACAAAAACTGCGTCCACTCTGATTTTATGCGTGTTTGTTTGGTTAACGCGAGTACTTAATCATAAGATATATACATAAGATTCCATATTCAAAAAAATACGTGCTGGATCACAATACAATGTTAAATAGTGTTAATTGCATCCGAAACGGAAATGGTGTGACATATAATGGTAACATTACATATTATTGCTGTAGATCAGATATTATATTGTTCAGTCCGAGCTAATAACTCTATACCATGAATAATGCTAATATGTCATTCTGTCTCCTTGAAAAGCTATTCAATTTGATTTGTTGATAATAAAATATCAACTCAATATCAATATAAAATAAGTACATTAATAAAGTGCAATATATTTAGAGTGTAAGCTGAATGAAATATTCGCGTGTTTGTTTCTTGATTGCAGTGTCAATAAACTAATCCGAATGTGTCATCAATCAATCAACATAGTCATAATATTTGTTTCAAGTTTGTTGTTCCGTGGAATATGCACAACCTTTTGCATTGTGTAAATGTCGGGTAAACAAGAATTGTCTTATCTTTTTTTTGCAAGCGAAATGCCTAATCTTTGGAAGCCCCTACGTTGACATTGGTCCCAACAAAGCGGACACGATGGTGTGTGCTTTGAAATCATGAAGAAGAGGAATGGCCTTATGCAGCACTTAAATATCGAATTGGCTCATTCTTAGGACAAGGGCCTGCATTATCCTGCAGCCTCACTGATAGACTTCTTCTCGTTTTGCAAGCGATAGGTTGCAAATCCTTGTCAAGGCAAAGCTCCACTGCTAAAAGGTAATACTCATCGTTGCCATTCTCCGCACTCTGCAAGGAAATTTGATATATTTGGACTGTTCTTTGTTTTATGTTTGAAAATAATTTGCGAAATGAATGAAGATCCTTACCTTCGTCTTAAGACATTGAATGTAAGGTTCGTTGGACGAGCCTGTGAAATTTTTGATAGTTTGGCTAATATCCTCCACGTCGTAGCCAGATGCGTTTGCAGGACTTTCTGGAACAATGTTTCCACTTTTCAGAATTGAAAACCTGAAAATCCAAGAACATTACATTTATTTCTTGCATCCGCTTTTGCTCTTTACAATTCCATAAAATACGACGTAGAACTTACAGATCATATTTTTCTCGCAAGGCCAAACCTGCGCCGAAATACAAGAGCTCTGTTCCGAACTCGCTCAGCTCTTTCGCACACGATCCATGTTTGACCCACTCATGAGACCAGAAGTAATTCCCTTGCTTTGTGTTGTCAATTTCATACCAATACTCGTCCAACTGAGGTCGTATAGAGTCAAGAAGTGAAATATCAAATTTCACTTTTGAACAGAAATTAGGTCCCTCTGACCCCTCTTGAGTTGGCCTTTAATGCATTAAAAGTTTTATTAATATTCTTCTTCTTCATTTTTTTGTTTGAAAAGTCAATTCTGAAGACGTAGAATTAAAGTAGTTACCAAATTCCATGAATGGACCAGAACGAAGGTTTGTCCGCATAACGGCATTCGACACTCCGAGGATGATGCTTATCCTTAAATTGCAAGCATGATGAGAACCCCCAAAGTTGAGTGAAGATGAGTTCATCCCAAGCCAAATGAGCTGATGGAACTTCACCGTCTTCCAGTGTTTCAATATCAAGGAACGTATCTCTTCAAGTTAAAACAAAGAAACATATACATATTTATGTACCACTGCAAGAGTGCAATGTCTGATGTCGCAAAAGATATTACAAGTGCGACGTTTTGGTCATTTTCATTCATGTGCCCATCGCACAAGATACTTTTGTATAAAACTTGCAAAACTTTAGCTCAGCGATAACTTACTGTTGAGTCGCAAGTATAAGAAAGAGTGCAGAAATCCCGAGGAATAGAAGTAAAGTTGCACACCAAAATAACGCTTTGTCACATGTGCTCCAGTATATGGTCCTTTGTTTGTTCATTTGCACATAGGGGACTGAGTGAGCACTCATACGGGAGTTACTTAATTTGTCACCGAGAACTTTCCCCATAAGTCCACTTTCTTTGTTGCTTGCCATCTTGTCAAATTTATTTTTTGCTTTTTAAAAATTATTGCAATAATTTTTCAAGAAAATTTGTAGTGTTGCTCGAAATGAAATGCACTTCGGAAACCTATGGAAAATTTGTAGAGAAAGCTTCCAATTCCAAGGTGGTAGCACAAGTTATGCTTTTACAATTAATTGCTTCCAGACGACCCGAATACGAATCTGTTAAATAAATTAATAAATTCTCTGGGTCCCGGAGTCTCGAACACAACATCTGATAGAAATATACTGTCAGCCGATACGTATTTCATCACGTAGTCCGTTTACGAGTCGAACTTAAGGTATACATCCATACTTCCCTATCTAGATCCTAGGCATCTACGTTGCAAAACAACAATCCTTTTGTCCTCATGCACACGGATAGCTATAGCACTATTTGTTGGAAACGTACACGGTACAACACAGCTGAATTTCACATACAATCGACACGAATACATGTGTGTAGTGCATTGCACCTGGTCTTCTTGTTAAAGAGACAGCTCAAGTGGAAGCAATTGTAAAAAAAGTCAGGCTATGGGATATGCTAGCATTAGCATACCACTGGAAGTTAGGTCATGAATTGGATTGTGAGAGTGTGAGAAAGAGAAGGCTTGCATATCTGAGACCTATGATATGTGCCTCTCTCTAATATGCATGTCTTTTTCCCAAGCCTTTGTAGAGAGTATCGCATGCAAGAAGCTGATTGTGTTTCCATTCCAATTCCATTTAAGCTCAGTTTCCATAATAAAATCGTTGTGACTGCATTAATAAGGCGAATGTTAGTGTCATGCACGCTGACGGAATGCTCACGTCAAGTTGTTTGTTGATTAGTCGATCGAGTCGTAAACCAAGCCACACAAATATTTCTATCTCACACGGCGTAATGAAATGTGATGCGACTCAATTGAGTCACTCTCACGATCACGACTCGATGATAAGCTTGATATTATTATTAAGCTATTAAGCATTGCTGCGCATTGACCTTTATGCCCAATTCTATTACGTTGCGAAGCACTTTGGAATCCACAGTTCGTTGCTGTTGCTTTTCCTTCCTTTATTATCTGATGTCTGAGCATAAGTGTTTTCGCTGATAAGTAAATACAAATGCAAGTATAATGCTGCCTCGGTTAAAAATTTCTCTGTGACTATTAAGATGTATTTAATGTATGTATTTGTTCAGCTTGTTCGGCAATAGTGGAAAGCATAGTGTATGCCCTATTCCCTGTAAATAAGTAGATTTTGCTATGTA
The DNA here is from genome assembly GCA_034687055.1 of Heteromurus nitidus. Taxonomy (NCBI): domain Eukaryota; kingdom Metazoa; phylum Arthropoda; class Collembola; order Entomobryomorpha; family Entomobryidae; genus Heteromurus; species Heteromurus nitidus. The sequence goes on from JAQFZW010000351.1 coordinate 16,099, forward strand.
ACTTTCAATTCGACTGGATGAGAACATCGCTATATGTGTTTTATGTGAAATGCTGACGTTAATTTGTATATAAATGCTCTGGAGTCTGAATGTGATATGATAAGAAACGACATCCGCAGCCCACTACGGTTAACTCGCATCACACAATATAGAATGTGTGTAGACGAGCCTGAGAAAATGGGAATAGGTGTTGAGTGTTGATATTGAAATGTCTGGGCGAATATTAATTTAATGTCGGACTACCTCTTATATGTTTCTTGTTCATTCGTAAAGTTTGTATGCATTTACGTTATTCCTCATGTCACAATAAATACGAAAGTGCCGAATTACTGCTTGTAACAATAAATTGCATGTTTTGAGATATGAAAGCTATACATTTGTTCTGATATTGTGTTGTGTGGAAAGGGGGTGATTAATTCTTGCTTTAAATCAAATGTATAAAAAATGACTCATGTATAAAAATGACGTAAACGTGTAAATATAACACGTACAAGTAACATACTGACCAGACCACAAAAAGCATCCCAGTTCTGGAAATGCATGTAAATATTTGCTTTACGTGCATGTGCATGCATTATTATGTGTCCACTGAATGAATGTATAGCTTTATCTCAGAATGTTCAATAGTTTATGTATGTTTTGGTGTGGTATGATGAAGTAAAACTCTCATACAAATACGATTATCCAGTATTAATTTACTACATACTTTGAAAATATAAGTAAGCAAATTTGTGATATTACAAATAAATTTGAGCCATTGAACATTCTTTGAAATCTTTGTAAATCAGAATCAGAATCGGGAGAAATTATACTTGAAAAATTGTTAAAAGCTAAGTTTAACAGCGTCGTCAACAGTTGACTCAAAAGGTATGGTGCCGATGACAATAGGGATTTCGGCACAGAGATTGGATCCTCGTGGTAGCTCCAAAACCACCTTGAAACACACAAACTTGTCTTAATTTTAAAAAACTCTTTTTCAGTTTTTAATGCTGACACAATCTTACATGAAAACTGTATTCAACTCCAATTAGCTGGCTTCTCCCTGCTAGTTTAGTGGGTGGCAATTTCTCGGGAAGATCAATGCATGCATTGTTCCACAAGCCTGTCCCTCCTCTGCTTATGCTTGGTCCGTCCATACTCAAGAGCTCCTTTGTGACAGCATTAGATTTCGTTTTTGTACTGTATGTCGTTGTCTACCGAAAGAGAACCCAAGTAGCTCACTGAGTTTCAATTAAGCAAATAAGAGATATTTTGCAAATATATTGCGAGCACACAAACCTGTACAAACTTCAACTTGAGAGAAACAGCTCCTGCGCTCCCCATGTTGTACGCTTCCGCAGAGAAGGGAACCCTGTCACCAGAAATCCACCCAGACTTTCCCAATATTCGGAAATGAAAGCCAATCGGACCACTTTTACAACACCAACAACAAAGATTTTTCTCTGCGACAATTTCAGGCCTTTCAACCTGAGCTTCGTGATTGCTGTTCAGCTCTAGAACGCCTTCAACACAAAGATGGCTTTTGGCATGTGTATCTGGATGACCGTTCCTCTTCATGACAGCCTCCAAATAGTAACTTACTTGACCATGTTCCCCTTCAAATGAAGATGGAATTCCGGATGGAAGGGCAATTTCGAAGGGATAAGTATTGCTACCTTGTGGTATTATAATATCTGCTGGGCCACCTGAAAATAATAAACCATAATTGACAACAATAAATATATGTGATTGAAATTTTTCCATAAACATCTCAATTGCTCACTTTTCTCCAACACTGCAATCCTGCGATCAAAGTAGGTCTCCTCCTCTTTGATAACATTTTGCAAATCCTTGGGATTTTTTGAAGGTGTGGAAGTATCTTGCTCCAATTGCTGAAGTTTCTTTAGCTCCGAACTTCCATTATTTCCTTCCCTCCAATTCACACTGGCCTTTCCCCATAATCTCAGATTTAGTGCTGTATAAACGAGAGAATGAAAATCGAGATTAGTTGGGTTTTATTACACAGAACTCGGGGGAACATGAACATAAAAACTTGGAAATTATGCTAGGTTCACATAAAGCCCAGAAACAGACCTTCAATGTTTTCCTGGTGGTCCACTTGTACTGTAATTTGTCCAGAAACTTTCTCCCCAGCGAAGTATATTTTTGACATTCGACTGAGCACAATTTCAAAACCTTGAATCGTCATTGTCTCCTGTAGTAGTACTTCGCACACAGCTCGTCCCTTTCTCGGAGAAAAGCAGTGAAAGTCTGGAGATTATATTATAAGCGGACAGCCGGAGTGGTGGCAAAATGACAGAGGTTTATTCAAGCTGACTAAATGAATTGGTTTTCATAGCTTCGTCACACGCATCCAAAAACTATAGACTGTTGAGTACCTTAATAATAAGTATTTGCATGCAAAAATAAAGAGACTTTCCCATTACTCTATTTGCCTTACTGTGTTTATGTTATTATGTGCTATGCTGGTGTATGTGCATGTCGCATCGGGTAGTTGGTCAAAAGCTTGTGTATTATTAAAGTGAAAACAACTCTTCCCCTTTCGCGTGCACGCCAATTTTTCTTCATGTGGTTGTCGATTAAATTCTCATTCTGCATTCCCGATTTTTTTCAGTTGCTTGTTTTTCAGCCAGTAAAAAGGTACATACATTTCAGTGCGACATGCTTAAACGATGTGCGAGGCATATGTTTTTGACGAAGTCGAAAATGCCACCGCTTTCTCTTACATTCGCACATTCGTATAGCAAACTCGACCACTATAATCACAGAGAAGTCCATATATGTATGCAGATTTTTAAGTACCTATTTTCCTTTAGATATTATGCTCACCCATCTCCAGTGGTGGTAAAAGCCTGTCAATAAACAAGTGAAACAGTAAAGGTAAAACTCTGTTTTTCAGCGAGTGTTATTGTGAAATAGACAGCCGTCACGAAACCCGATGGATCCATCCGCAAAAAAAGTTCTATAACATTAGCCAACTTTGCATTTAGAAGTTAGCGGAAAATGTACATGTACAGAATTCGAGAACTATAATGCGCATACAATTTCACGTTTGCTTGCTGAGATATTGGTGTTCTTGGTGTTCTTACACAATCACAGCTACAGTGAAACAGGTTGTTAACTGAATGCTGGAAGTTGTGAGTTTGTGTCAATGAATATTTCTCGTGTCACTGGTAGTCTTATAAACCTGAAACAGGCAAAAAGCATGGGGGTTTTATGGTTCGCATTTAAAATCTTAGATTTTGTTACGGCATATTAAAATGGACAGCAAAGCAACGATTTAATAAGACCAACGCCATGAAAAACTTGATATTCCCAATTCATAAAACATGTGTCACGCGTCATATACATGCACGAGCAAAACTATGAACATAACAGGGGAAATGTGTAAACTTTGCATGGCAAAAAGATGCTGGATGTATAAAAGAAAAAGGCGTAAAAAGAGGACGATCAATTTATTAGATTATTGATGATAAAATCCATTCGTGTTTTTCCTATTCACTCACGAGCAGTTGGAATTTCAGGCAAGGGTATTCCAACGGTAGTTGGATTGATTAATGTGAAAGTAATTAACACAATGCGAATATATTGACTGTTCGCTTGCTAAAAGCATATATAAAATTTCTCAGAGCTAGCTATGAGGATCCCAGAAGCCAAGACGTAAAGTAGTATATTTTACAGGTGTGAAACCCGACTCGGTTCTCGTCGAGACTTGTGAGCAGAGTTCACTCGGGGTCCTTGTATATAGAACTTGTGAGTCCTTATAAGTATTTTGTTATCGTTTGTCATCACGCATTGGAGTGATTTTTCTCATGGGCAGCGCCTAATATGCAATTACAATGCCAACTTCGACGAGCATATTGGCGTATTCAATATCGTTCATGATATGATTAATTCTTGTAGCAATGGACTCAATATATTCGGCAAGTAAGAATGTTTAAATTGAAACATACACTTGGCTTTCTTCCGACTAGGATGCCCCTATTGAGAATAAATACGTGTAGTGGTATCTAATTTTCAGTAAAGCTATTAAATATCATTGCAATAATTTAAAAGGGTATAACCCAGCATTACACGAGTTGTGAGCATTGCTTGCAATTCCATGCGTGCGAATACTTTGACTTCTTACTATAGGAAGAATGTGATGTGCCTGGGCATAGGGACTAGGGACATGCAATATCAATGAAGTGTTTTTTATATATGACGTTTCGAGCTTATATGAAGCACGTTAAGTTTTCTGATTGCATACTGTACGGGCTTTATTTCTCAGTTTAGCCAGAAACGTTTGTTGGACAAGTTACGCTCATGGGAGGTGGAGGAGTTTGTCCCGGGCCGTCGCATCTCACAAAACATGTAAATCCGGTAGCTGTTTGTCTTCCATCAGAACGAAACCGTATACCCAAAAAATCCGTATCGGAGTAAATGGGTTGGCCAGGCCTATTGCCTCCACAAAATCTGTGAACAGCGAAATGAAATATCATGAATATTGGCTTCTTTAAAATATTGTAAATATTTGGTGAATAACGACCTCTGATTTTCAAGCAAATCTGTGCTAATTTTCAAATAGTCTCCGAGACATTCCCATGATCTTGGGATATCCACACAAGGACAAAATGCTGACAAGGTACACTGATTCGCCTGGAGAGCATCAAAGGATTAAAATTAACTTTTCATTTTGTACTGAAAATGAAATCAGGTGGGCTTCTTTGTGACTGAGGTGAGGAACAAAGGAAGTTGCTTACTTCGAATTTCCACGTACAGGCTTCATTATTGTAATAATTTGCAACACCGAAATTTGTGCTGAAAACTTGCACCGTATTCCCTGGGAACATCTGCCTCGTGGAGCCACATTCTAATCCCCGAACTGGATATCAAAAGGAGAAGAGCGGTTTCAATCTCGGAAGAAGGGACGATAAATGCATGAAAATGAGTACGATGTACTTGCCTACTCCAGGTGACAACGTTGAGCCGCCCGGCAGTACCGTTGTTGGACCGGTGGGGTTGAGAGTAGTCGCACCGCCTTCATTTTCACCCCCTCCTCCGATTCCGATACCTATATCTCCAGTGATAATCACAGGGATTCCATTGGAACCTGGGTCAACCTCAATTTCTGTTATTCGGATGTCTGCTTTCCCGTCAGACTGAGGTTTCGGACGAAGTTTAGCGAATGTGCCACAACTCTAAAAATTTGTTATCTTTAAGTTAAACCAAATATTCTAGTGCAAAGTATAGTTTTTTGAATTTATGAAAAACATGATACACTAAACCTGGAAAAGTAGCCCTAATAAAAGGCTTTCAACCCCAACTTTTCTTCGCATTGTAATTTTTTGTCTGATTGGAATGTTGATACACTTTCAACGAGACATGCAGAAGGATACAATGAATACCGTAATTTTATCTTCATATAATGCATAGATGCGCTAGGCTAATAGGGACATAGACTTGTTGTACGGTATGTGTTTGAAAATACATGATTCATGAGACCACCAGTTTATTTTCATAAAAACTGCTTTATTATTTTAATTTCCATTCAATAATAGGCTCTGAAGGTAATTTTATTACGGAAGATCTCTCCTAATAGCTTTATTGTTGCACATTTGATGACGCCAGTTTCATACAAGTTTCGACTCAATGTACACTTTCTAGATCGGGTTAGATTTGCTTTCAATGAGTTATTTTTGGAGCAATCATATTCTCTGTAAAGTAAGACGTATGAGGTCATCAGGCGGAAGCAGACTTTGCCAACGCTATAACGCCACTGTGAGCCGCGCTCCTAGCTGATCGCCCTCTTGTGTTGTTTATCGCTGGTGGATTCGGATAATTCAGACAATCATCGGCAGTTACAATCATAATTTGTCTGACAGTTTTTGGCCATCCATTGGCTACGCTTGTATCTCTCGCAGTATTCCTCTGTAAGAACAAATTCCCCTGCTGCCTCATGTTGACACAGACGCCGTTGGAACATGGATTGTTCTGATCACCACAAATGACAAAATGGGACACGCCAGTACTGGCAATAGAACCCAAGGAAAACCCACTGATGCCGGTAGGAGGTAGTATGGTTGAGGGAGCCGCGGTTGGAGTAATGCTCCACAATCCGCCAAGCAGAAACGGAAGAGAATATATTTGTATTGAATCTTCCATATAGTTTGCAGCCCCTAAGAAGCGGATCGACTGAACGTTCCTCAGGACTGGGATTTGTCCCGCTTGTGTGCATCTCCGAATATCAGTTCCACGAACTGAGATGACAGTAGTGGAATCTTCTGCGCCTTCTCCGTAATCAGTTGTGTTGTACAATGCCCACCTTTAATCAAATTAATGATTAATGAATCCTTCATTAGCACTGAAGTACTTCATACTGAGTTTCACAACGCGCATTTGTGCACAATTTCAACTCCTAATAAATAAAATCATTTTAAGTATGTCCAAGACCTTACATTCCATCGAGGCAAATGATGTCCGCTCTAGCAAACCTATTTCTCGTATTTCTCATTTGGTCGTCAGTCAGTGTAGCACTACTAAACTGAGGGGGTGTTGATGGAGCAGGATTAGTTCCTGCATTAATATATTTTAGTAAATGGTTTCGCTGCCCATGTGTTACAAGGATTAAGGATGAAAGTATCAAAAAGCTACCGAAATTGTAACTTGCACCCATTTTAGTAAAAGCACTGCAGATCTTAAACCAAGATGCTCAAATTGCAGGGATTTTTTTACTAGAAACTGAGACAAACGTTCACAGTGACTGGAATAAATATGAAACTTGTTGCTTACACTCAACTTCACTAAATGATACTGGAGTGGCGATGTCATTTACGAGATTTACTTGTGCAATATGAATTGTCATGAATAGAAAGTGAGTTATTCGGTAAAACAATTAATTCACGGAACGGGCTTGCTCTGACATGTTGCGTCAGTCCGTAATCGATATCGATACGCAAACCCAATCAAAATATAAGTTGATTTTACTTGATATTTCCTTTTCAACTACACAGCAGTGATTAGGATTCAATGCCGCATCCTTCCTAACATCCAAACATCTTCTTCAGACGTGTCATTGGGTTAAGTAAATAGGGAAATCAATGCGATTGTCAGATTCCTTTGTTTGATTGAGTTTGTTTAAATTTTCTTGAAAGAAAACGAAACATGCAATGAATATGAATGATGAATTCCATCGTGTTGTTTAATACTCGAATAACATGGCTAGACGGAACTGTGAAGTTTGATCTTTATTGTGAATATATCTACAAAATATGAGCAATATGCCTGCCTACATCCAATTGCTGCAATTAAATGAATTAGAGTCAAGGAGGGGATAGGACAACGATCGTTGTTTTAAAGATAAATGATTTTGTTAAATATCACGATCATGAATTTAAAATTGATACTGTATGCTGAACGATTAGAGACGGAATTTCACTGCCTATATTAAAATCGGCAGTTTTAGCTCGTTTATTTAAACTTGACAGCTTGAGATTTCCTGGCTCGATACAAATGTTTTATGTAGAAATATAATTTCATCTAGAGATGCTATCGATATATAGTGATATAAGCCATTAATTAGGTATAATATACATGTGTATAATTTATAATTTGCGCAATTTCATTGCATTTTTAAAGTGGATTTTTATCATTTTCAACTAAAAACGACACGGCTAGGCTTTCATTTGTGTTTCATCTCACAAATATTGTTGTACTGTGTGTGTCACACCTCACACATTCGTTGTTTCAAAGCAAACTACTTGCTTTTTTTAGTATGATATGTTCATGTGTTCTCTATATGCATGCCAGTGAAAACGGAATAAAATACTCGAGTCGCACATGACACCTGGTGTGCTAAGCAATCCTCTTAGGCCAACGACAAAAGTAAAGTTTGCCTTCAGCTTCACTCCTTGTTCTTTAAGCATCACGTCGACTCACTCACTATCACTATATACGTCAATCTATTATTCCAATGTGAAATATGAAGTACCTCAGAAACAGCGTCCACACAACGCCTGTTTGTCTAGCGCTCTACTACTGTCTACTTCTATGAGCGGTGAGTAGAGGCTTTATTCCACAACGGATTTGAGGAATTCTGTTCATGGAGTAAAAATTGTCGTGTCAAAATATTATTGATACTGTAAGTAGGACAAATCCTCTGGCAAAAGCAAAAGCCAAGCCTTTCCCCATACATACACACACACGATTTAGCTCTTGTAAATTCCCTTCGTATCACATCACATCAAATCATTTTCATATCATATTACTTACATCAGTTGGTTAATGCGTAGTTGTTTGAAGATATCCATATATAAAAGTCCACCTAATTTCCATATCATACATCAGCAACATTTTTAGAGTTCGAGAGTCACCTCTCTGAGGTAGTTTATATATATCGCACACACAAAATTTAATCCTCAATGTCATGATGAGAAGAGAAAGGAAAGTTAATCTGTCAAATACGTAAGGTGTTGTTGGCCTTAGTGCTTCACCTCCGCTTACTTGTGTGTGTGTAGCACCCTCTAAAAGATGAGTCAAGTAAAGAAGAGGCTTCATCGCATATTAATGTTGCTTTTTAGGATTTGTTCATCATCACGATGATGAAGGCTTTGTGAGAATCTGTTAAATAATCCGCCCCAAAGCGAGAGTTTTCATGGTGTCTTCTTAACAGAACGAACTTTGTCGCTTTTCGTCTACAACACATCTTCCATCAGTAATCATATCCTCAATCCATGAGTGATTTTCCACACGCTACAGCTTGACTTGCCCATAAACTAAATTGCGTTTTCTTCGTGTAATTCTCTAACATAATAATCTGATTCATTTCCGGGTGTTTATTTATTGATTTTTGCAGAAAAAATCATCACGACCATCGAAAGTTAGGTTTTGAGGTAAATTCATTTCCACAATGGTACAGCCTAATTTCAGGTGAAACGACTGCAAGAATAATTTCATTGTATCCATCATTTGGAGCTCAAACAGTAACGGATTACAGAAACTGCAGTCAGAATGGCTAAGAAGAACACCGATGCGTATCACATCGCTCTGAAAGTGACAATTGAGTGTATTATATTATTGATCGGGTGTGCGCTGAAGATAGCTTTCGTAATATATGTGATATGCACACATTCTAATTTATCCTGAAGCCGAAGAGAGCGGCAATCTGTTTCAGAGTGAGCAATGTGAGCATCCGACAAGCCATCAAAGAAGCCGCATGCTTAATCCGTAAGTGACAATGACAACAAATGTTTTGTGTCACGCCTTAACCCTTTTAAATCACAGAAGCCTGTGAAATGTATCCCTCCCTGAGCACAGTGAAGGAAGACAACGGATGAATTGTGTTCGAGAGAGGAAAGAATAAAAATCAGAGTATCAGAATTTCTGTGAACAAAACGGAAAAGAAAATGCTTCAAAAATGCTCTACCCAACATTCGGCACACTATCATCAGCAAGAAGACATATATTCTCGACAGGTATCCCTGTCGTATATAACTTTGGAAGTGACATGATGAATGCAAGCCATTACTTCTTGGTCAGTGCGTTAGGGTTTAAGTAATGCATACATTTAGAATTTTATGAAAAGTAGGAGTAAATAAAAATTAGTAAATTTAACCTTGAATGTGGATGAGGTCTTTTGTGCGGAATCGAACATCGGACACTGGTTGGCCAACTCAAAGGGATTGACAACAATGCGACAGAATTAAAACTTGGACAAAATCAATGCATACAACGTTTACCCTCCTGACAAAAATTGAATGCTGTTGTGACCCTATGCCACTATAATATACCATACGCCCACTGTGCACAAATGCGAACTCTCGTTTAAGGACAGGTACATCAGGTTCAACATTTTAAGGATGTGAATATAAAATGTAAGTGGAGAGTTGACGTATATATGAAGTATGTATACACACATGCATCAGGGACGCAATGATCCATGTGAAAATGGAGGTTGGCTGTTTGAGAAATTGCACTGTGTGAACCATTTTTCCGGACGATTGATCCACACCTCAGGAGGTCAAAATAATAACCACTTCTTAATAGACAGGAATAAAGTGCAGAGATACGAATAATCGACTGCCAGTACGCATGCATGCACTTAATACTTTAAAGCAAAAAGCGGAGAGAGAAAGAGGAGATTCATAAATTTTTTGGTGTGTGGTAGGTTCGTTTTTCAGCAGATTTGATGAGGAGGAAACATTTCACAAAATGAGTAATAATAATGAAATGACGAGCACATTCAAAATATGAATCGAAATCTCTCTTCTCCCATTCACGATTTATTCTTCTGTATACAAACAATTCATGTGTTTATGCTACGGAGAAGAGGGGACGGACGGAGATTGTATAAGTATTGTTGAGAATGGGGCGTTCGGATTTTCGGATGGATGCATGAGAACTGTTGCAGCTAACGATTAACAATTGAGCCAAATAGTTTACCCAAATTTTTTTCTCCATATTATTCTAAATGAGTACAAGGCAAGTTAGATTAGGTATGGCAAATGCGCCTGTTATGGAGCTACGGCATACACACATAATTATTTTTTTTAAATAAAAATTACCAAAAATCAAATGGCTTGAATAATTTATTCTTGAAATTTAGTATACTACTTCTGGAGACCATATTTGTTTGCAAGTGTTTACTTTTTAATTACAATTTTGAAGTAATTTTAAACTGATTCCACACATTGCAGTACATATAACCTGTCATCAATAGCTCGTTAAAACTACGACTAATGAGGAAACCGAAATTAGAGCTCAACTCCACTTCATGTATATCGCATTTCATGTATGTATGTATTCCATTTTCTTTAGCGTGGCAATCTGATTTATTACCCTCTGATGTAGAATGTATGTGTTCGTTAGGTAGGAAAGCGGTTGGATGCTCTCAGCTTTATGAAGATGAGGGATCTTGTGCGAGCGGAGTGAGAGCGATGGAAAACCCAGCCCTAGAGATCAGCTTGGCACTCCCTTTGGCTTGGATCAAGCCATCCTCTTTCCTTTCTTTATCATCTCAGGCCGTCCCCTTCCCTATTAGGTGTGAGCTTGTTTCATTGACATCTTTCATCTCTCTGTCTACACAGCATTATATGCATACACAACAATGTAGAGAGTAGGAGATGCATTTTATTATTATACGTTCAACGTAAACAATCTTTGATCCACATATTCGATCAATGATATAATAATATGGTATTTAGTGATTCACATCTATCATGTGCACGTATTGTGTATTGTATAAAGATTAATTTATCCCTAGAACTTAATGTTAATATGAGAGCAGAGCAACTACTTCAGAACTTCAACACAAATTAAATCAGTTTGAATTAATTTCCGTTTGGCATATGCATTGCTACTGGTTTACAAATACGCCTTCACACTCTTAATTTTTCATATGTTACATTTAAACGTGGGCTCGGCTTTACACCCAACGCATGGCGGTTTTAATAAGTATTGCACTTTATTTTATGAATATTTGAGTAAGGAGCAAAATGAAGAAAGGAAAAATTCCCTTGATGTTACGCGGCGAGTGGTTTGGTTGTTATTTCTGAGAAACAATTTTTATGATCTGAAGGAAGCGACGCCAAGCAGTCTAGGCCAGACTTTTAAATACTCGTAAAAAATATCCATTCCAAAATTAACTTAATAATCCAGTTGCATGAATTCAAGCTTTTGAGCTCAAACCATACCGACACTCGACACTCGTTTTATTTTTTCGTCTTATGTGAGTGCAATCACGGGCACATGCTCTAAAAAATTAAAACAAGGATTAACAACATTCTTCCTCCTCGTTGCAGCTTTGTGTGCCCAGCCTTGTAGGAAAAGAACATTTCAATTTCCATACATAATTGTAAAATTATATTTACATAAAATGCGGAATATGAGGTACAACCGATATTGCATAGGATTTGTGTGAAGCAGGTGAAAAAGAAGAAAAAAACAGGGCGAAGCGAAAGGATTAAAAAATCCTGAGCAAGAAATAAATAGTGTGGTAAATATACGGAGGGAGCAAATCTTTGCTCGACAAAAAACACACGAATCCCTTGTAATAGGTACACATAAGCCAATAGCAAATAAAAAGCCTTCACTTTATGTCGTCTACGTGTGAAAACTAATTCACTTAAAACCTTGCCTTACCAACTTACTACTCCAGCGTGCCAAGCCGATGTTGAGTATATTAAAGGGGGAATACGGGGGAAAAGAGGAGCTCAGCATTTTTTCCGAGAGTAGAATAAAAGTGAGTACATGAGCAAAATAAATAACTTTAAGTAAAAGGGCTTCCAGCATCATAGAGCTATAGCCGTATATAATACTTGCAGTAGTAAAGGCACCTCGACAAGTAAAAGCACGTAGGACTTGAGGAAGAAAACGTGTATGACAAAGAAGTAGTCACAACGGGGATTTACTGGCATCAGGCAGAAAAGAGGAGAGAGAGAGAACCTACAACACACATCACTCACTCATCATATCACTTCCAACATCATCACATCATCCATCATCAAGCCACAAGAACTCAAGTTAGAGACAGCCTTAGCCTCTCTCCCCATTTTACAACCAGCCTCCTCCTTTTAAATTTGTAAAAGCCAAGGGCCAACTCGATCCTTTGTCAAAAACATTGTCGTTGACACTTTTGTCAAGCATTTACACAAATGTGTTCGTCTTGACAGGAGCAGTAACAATCTTCAGGAAGAAGTGTTTACAAGTTTTAATCAAAGAACCTTTACCTGTCTCAGATCTCCCCATTTTCATCTCATTTCGTTAATTGAAGAAGTGTGATCGTTTTGGAAAACAGAACTGAAGGAGTAATATTGTAATTGAATTGTGTGGATGAGCTCTCAATTTCTCACATAAATCGACAAAAGTGACATTTTCGGTTGACTAATAATTGCTATTTAAATTATTTAAAATGGCTAATATACCAACAACCTGTTTTAGTTTATTCCCTTTTATCACGCGTTCCTCCTCAGAGACATTAATCAAAGAGGTAACAAGTGGTGCAGGTGGAAATAATGGCAGTGCTAACAGTGTTGGTGGAACGGCTTCTGGGCGAACATCCTTCACAATTGAGAGCATTCTCGGTTCGGGGAAGGCAAGTCCAAATCACAGTGAAAACAGTAGCTCCCCCGGGATCCCGACGGGAAAGACGATGGGCGGAAACAGTTCACAAAAGAATGGGAGCAGTCACAATTCCTTACATAATAATATTAATAGTGGTTCCGGAGGGAGTTTGGCGTCTTTTCAACCCTTTCATTTTATGCATCACCCCGCTTTCCACCTTCACAATTCACAAGCAGCAGCGGAATTTTTCGGTGAGTTTCATCAATTAGTAAAAGCAAATAACCATACTCGGGAATATGTAATGGCAAGTCGAGCATATGGCCTATAGTGCTAAAAGTGACAACATTATCAATTCACATATTGCTCATACACATAGAAATGTCACAGACTTCAAATTAGTTTTATAAAAAGAATTTGAATTCACTGGGCGTGATGTATAATTGGCTTCTATGCTGCCAGATTACATGATTGAAAAAGTTGTCAAAACGTGCTTTGGTTATGTAAGCAATATGCCTGAATTTGTTCTTCCTGACCATCTATGAGAATAGATCACATTTTTCTCCTCAGAAATAATGTAGAACCTTTTGACTCGAGCATGGATATGTTTGAGTATATTTTTGGATGTCTCATTCGCATACGAATATATTTCGTGGTTTATGTAATTCTGTATATTATCCAAATGGAAGCCTTAAGGTGCAGTCCAATATTAAACACAAGATATTGAACATGAGCGTGTTAATTCCATCTCAAATTTCAATATTATTGAACTCATGTACATAAATGCAACGTAGCAAAGGGGATTATGAGAATAAAAGTTAGTATTCGGAATTTCCCAAGGCATAATCCGCCCGAACTGTCAAAATTAATTATTAAATCGTTCCTGAAATATTTTCTTTGGTTTTGGCACCACGTAAACTGATTTCCTCAATATTTCTTCGAGCTAAACAATTGCATACGTGTCAGCTTTAGTATGTCCGGCAGGTCCGTTAGTACTAACAAAATTTAATCAACTTGGGTGGGTGCTATTGCAAGCCAAACACTCATGACGAGAAATTGAATGAAACCCTGTTTGTTTTGGATTCACAATCTTGCTCAATGCACAAGAAGCGCATATCAATAATAATTAACTACCGTAGAACTTCTTCATATTGCATTCTTGACAACAAAATTATGACAGAGGGTGGGCACTGGGCACTTATTGGCCACTACCTGGTCGCACTTTTATGTTCACAAGCTACATCACAGTCACACATGAATGCTTATATTTATGTTTTCAGCGGCTTACCCCGGTCTTTATGGACCATACTTCCCTTCTGGTCATCATCATCTCGGATCTTCAGCAGTAGCAGCGGCAGCGGCTGCCGCAGCAGCACAGTCAATTTTAGGATCAACCGGTTCTGTTACACCCGGAGGAATGATCAGCGGGCTTATGGGTAATGGCCCTGCACCAAAGCGAAAGCGACGACATAGGTAATAAAAATTACTTGTCACACAGACAATATTATCCTTCTTTAAAATTTCAGAGCTTTTGCTTGCACTATGCCACTACTTGGAACCCTTCTTGCTTCTTATGTTCCGAGAGCAAATTATACTCCCTTTAATCTGGTTAAGTTTTTCACACATTCTTACTACTTTTCTTATTTTTCATCCTTTGTGACACAAGTCACTTGCCGACATCAAAAGTCAAGTAGTAAACAAGTAGTGGAACGGGTAGAGGGCTTGAAGCGATTCCGCACATTAATTGACTTCTGTGTGGGTTGTAATCGTGTGCTTGCGAGGTGGTAATGCAAGAACACTTTTTGCTCTTTTGCCTTTTCACCTCACCCTCACCTGTATTAAGACCTCTGGAAGCACCAGAGCATAAGTAATATACCTTTTGGCATTGAAAATCCCGAGAAGTATTTGGAGATGTTAACGAGAAAAGTGGATTATTTAAACTATACGGTTGCAAGTTTACTATTGCAAGGAGGAGGGTTTCACAAGCATCGCAACAGATTCAGAGGGGCTTGAATTTTATTAACTTATAAATAAATAAAATTACCTCAGCAAAACCTCAGGCCTTTGGGGACCAAGCAAAAACGAGGATGGAAAGCGAAGCAACAAATATGGGGTTTGACCCCTTATTTACAGAAGGGCCGATTCCACATCATAATTATTCCAGTTTGATAAAAGAACATTGCCGACAGCATAAATCAGACTAAAAAACTTAGGTTAGCAGTTAGCCCATTAAAATATCAGTGTTTCAAGTAGTAGTATAGTGCAAATAGTAGCTTCACCGATTCGCCCCTATGGAATTCTATGGTATCTTGTGTTTTCCTTAAATATCGAAGAAATATACTCATCAGGTTAGATAGTTTTATAGAATAATATTTTTCTGTGTCTATAAAATCTAAAGGCTTTCTTTCGAATCTACAACGGGAAGAAAGTAGCGAGTCAAGATAGATATATTATTTTCATATTTAAATCCTTTTTGGATCCAGCTCAACTCGGTCTCGGATATTTCATGTTTCAAATACTAGCGGTAGCGTGGGTTCATCGTAGCGTTCGTCACAAGCTTCGTGATATTTAAATGCGCTTCTCGGTTAAAAAATAAGCCAGCCACAAAAACTCGAATTTTTGTGAGCTTGAGCTATGAATAATAGTTTCACAGACAAAAATACGGTTCTGATAAAAAGAATCGGAGGGAAAATCCCCGATTTTTTTAAAGAAAGCGAGGCGAATCCTTACGAATTCGCTCAACAGTTTAGTTTTCATTTTTATCTCGGTTTACCCTCCAGCATTAAATCTTGATATGTATTATTATTGCCATACATCACACTTCCATCCATTTTTCATTCCTTCCGATCCACTTTTCTCTTTTTCTAAGCCTTCGGGTGGTTTACTCAACCAAAAGGATGGAAAATTTTATACTTCGTAACGATAATATGAATACGGATATGCATTATTCATGCTCCAATGTACATAATAGAAGGCAAAGCGATTTTTAGACCGATACAGATAGAAATATATAGCATACAAATACGTTCTATTTCAATTCCTGTGATTTTTAGCCATATTACGATTGTGATATCAGCGGAGTATGAAAATGGAATGAAAGATTTTAGAGAACTATCAATGAGATTTTTTAGCTGGAGACGACGGGAACAAGAGTGCGTAGGCACATATATTAAACATGGATTTATGGAATTCTCTATTTTTGTGTGGTTTCCCTTGAGCGGATCCATAAATCGTGAAACTGGGAAAGGCACTTTCTAGTTTTCATGAATTATCTAATAAAATCCATAAAATATGGATTCTCATCGGTTCTATCATTTCATTGAAATTGTCTTGTTCCTTGTGCGGAAAAAGGCATATGTTTTTGGTAACTTGAGACTCACGACTTACTTCGAAAATCATGGAAAGAATTATATTTAAAGCTTCATGCTTTGTTCATGCATGCCTTGTTCCAAACTTTATGGTAAATGATGTGATTTTTGAATTTTCAGAACAATCTTCACAGAAGAACAACTGGAGCAGTTGGAAGCTACCTTTGAGAAAACTCACTATCCTGACGTGGTGCTTCGGGAGCAGTTGGCTTTAAAAACGGATTTGAAGGAGGAGCGTGTGGAAGTAAGTGACGATTTGAGTTTTTATCGAACTTTTAATTGTACATTTTTCCTTCCTCCAAGAAATTAGTTCTCATATATTCCCTATTACGCCTTCGTTCTGCTTAGTTTTATTATTGAGAAAAGCATAATTCTCAGCTGCGGAGTGGTATACGTAAAAAATGCGCATATACATATAGACACAATGTGAACACACATTATACCTTAATATGCAAGCTAAGCGCCTGAATAAGTAGGGGAAAGAACTTAATTAAGTGTGGGAATAATTTCCTAAAAACGTAAGCGGAGCCAGATGAGGATGATGGTTTTACAGGCTCTCCAGGGTTTTGATTCCCGACCACAATGTTGATACTCATCCCATAGTTTTTTTCACTTTCGGTGAATCATAACATAAGCAGAACCAACAAACTCTTCTCGAGCAGAGCACACGAAGCTCATTTTAAAGGCATATAAAAGAGAAACGTCGACCTCATCTCATCTAAGCCAGCATTTCCATTTTTGACATCAGTTGCTAATGTGGATACTTGAGTTGAGAGACTCTAGACGGATCTACAAGTTATCCGTTGGGAAAACGAACAAAAATTGAGGTGGATATATGTGGAAAGGATACATTTATCACTATGTAAATACAGGGACTTTCCCCCATGAATCCGCTTTCGCCACACCACTCTTTTTTACTCTACATTATTCCTCGTTCTGCGGTTTCTTCTTATATGCCTTTTTCCACTTTGCGGAAGGAATAAAGCCATAAAATACTAACAATGTGCTCGTATCTGCATGAGAACATACTAATATAATAATATATATGGGATATGGCTCACTGTAAAATCTCTGCTGTTCCCTGAAGCAACCGCATGGATCCCCACGCATATATCCAGGCCATTCTTCTCTCAATTCACGACGATTGTTTTCACAGCAAACAAAATTAACCGTAATAAAATGTCGGGACTTGAGAGAGAGAGTGAAGAGAGAAGAAAGCAAAGTAGATGTGTACATTTACCCACTAAATTGTATTAAAGGTTGTGGAATTCACTGGGAAAGTAGCCAGCAAAGTATGGTAATGATTGCAAAAGTATACGGAGCTGGCCTTTCCCTCTCGTCTAGTGTACTAACCGTCGTAGGAGTAATAGAATAATCTGTCAGCATAATATCTCGTTAGAAAAACAAGTCTCTCGTATGCTTATGCAAACAATTCCTATAAATTTTGATCGCTTTTCCGCTCTACTCATATCCATTTCTCTGGTTTAACTCGCATGATTATTGTGGAAAAAAGTGGCTCAGCCAACTAAATTCCCTGTGTGAACTCCCTATGTAAGCTGCCCTCTTTTTTGTGAACAGAGCAGCACATTTGTGAAACCTACAAGAGGAGGCGGATGTACATGCTCCGATAAAATCCACTTCTTGAAATAACAAACTCTTCAATTGCCTTTTGCTTCAAATTCTATTTTCATTTCTCCAGCTCATATTCCTTGTTGATAATGCATCTGCCATATATGATAATAGTCTTCGACATTGACTGGAGCGAAAAATGATTCTGGAAAAATAAATTTTATGAACCTGCTGCTAGCCAAGCCACAGAGAGAGACATGCCATTTAGAAGTTCAATTTCTTGACAATGAATTGTATACGAAAAGTCAATGAAATATCACCCAAGAATAATTAGTGCAGGCGGTTCTTCTTCTGCGTCTCATGATGAGTTATGAGAAGATCCTAATTTTCAGCTCACATATCTCATCTCTATTATACTTCAATCTCTGCTTCTGATGGATCCCTTCTCATGGTAATTTAATGATTTGGGAGAAAAGCTTGATAATAGGATCAGTGAAGCTGAAAATTATCGGAATCAGTGATAGCAATTCACGTCTATTTTGCCGGCTCTTCGCAGTCTGACGGTTAATAAATCGTGTTCCACTTTACGGCTGCTAACAACAAACACTATGCATTATGCTGCTTACAAAGCGAAGGGGAAGGAGCATCGCACAAGAGTGCGAGTGGTAGCCACTTCAAGAGTCCCTCAATAGAACAGTTTGCGCGATGATCTTTTCCCTGCCTTGGCTTTCCTCAAAGTATGAATGTGAGAGGGTAGCTCTCTATTCTATCAACTGAACGCTTTTGGAAAGAAGTAGTTTTACAGCTCACCCTTTTCAGAGCTCCTCTCTCCCAAGTTTCTTGCTCTTTTTATCCGTCCAAATAATAATACGTGAAAGAGTATACTATTGCCCCTTGCCCACTTTTGTGTGTGGTCTCTCCTCAGGTCGGGATTCATGCATCGCATCGTAGTTTATCCCTTCTTCTGCTCTCTATTTTCAGAGTGAGATGTGAAGGACTTGATGATAATTGAATTTTGATTGAGTGGTTTGACTGAACTTGATGGCTCCATTATATTTCTACTAGATGCATGTATGTATATCACGTTGATATTGTTTTCACGTCCTCAATCGTTGGAGGTGTTGATGTTGACAATATAAATAAATATCGAGAGTCAAACACAAGATTTCCTGTGAGCCTTCATTCACAAATCTTAAGTCAGTTTTATGTGATATCATATTATATCCTCTTGTCGACTAGAAATCACACCATCCCTATTTTATACCACAAAAAATCCACATTTACATAATAAAGAATCCAATCCACCAACGACATTTAATTATTTTCTGATGAGGGTATTCTGGGACATCATTTTCCATAAATCTATGTTGTTTATTCATATTAATTTTGACTACGTATATAGTAAAGTCAAATTTTGTTTAGAACTTGATCTGGAGGAAGAAGTCACTACTGCGTATGACGCGTTGACATTTTTCTGATATTGCATAACACTAAACTATGAATAGCTATATTTGTGATTTTGATTGAGAAATGAGACACATGTCTGCACAGCGAACACTATAATGAAGTCTGAAGCTCATATATGATTTACAGAATTCTTCATAGCATAAATAATAATAAGGGGAGGATCAAATCATATTTATATTAGATGATTACGCAAGTAAAGTTTGTTATTTTGAAAGCTACTTTTTATGAGAAATCTGTCCATTATCGAATATCAGCCCACATATCCTCATGTAGATGTTGACTCAAGGAGGTGAATCGGGTAAAGGGTTCTTACGAAGATCGTCTCATTAAAACTGATTTTGTGACCGTGTAATTTTAGTTGACAAGGCACGATGATCAAAGACATTTCCTCGAGTTTATGAGCTCATTGGGCCTTAATAACAAATTTATGCAAGCGAGGGGCACACAACTCGTTTCATATATATGAGTTGAGTCGTACCTATTTTTACAATTTCACAATTTTCTGCGCAATAGGAGTATTTTCCATTTTATCGGTACAAAAGGAAAATTCGGTTCGTTCCATATTTAACCTTCCGAACTTGCCCACGTCGACATCGAGGAAATCATAATCTACGGAGTTAAAGCAAAAATTCGATATATTAAAGTATCAACATCGTAAAAAAGGATTTGATTTAACAAATTCTACAAGAGAGAATGTAACAAAGTCGTCATAAATGTTGGAAAGAGAAACATGAAAGCTGGAGAAATAGAGAAAGCTGGAGCAAGTCTATATGCCAATTAAGTTAACCACATTACACGGCTGAGGAGATATAACGGAGATCAAAGAAAAAGATCTCACGATCAGCTCCCTACTCTTTTTATTTTAACTACTAGCATTCTTATTCTGTCGCAGAAACAAAGTACACCTGTACACCTGTACACCGTACCTAAGTAATATCCACATTGTTCTCTCGCCCAAGGATCAAGGGAACTTTTTGTGTTATGTGATTGGCATATTGATATGAGGCATGGTTGAGTGACTTCCTAAAGGCTTAATGACAACTTTCAATTTCACCTTCTATTCTGATCAGAACGATCCATGATTTTAGGCTTGTCCTTGTGAGGCTGAGGAGAGCATACGCATATGAGTTTCTAGTGCATAAAATTCCGCTTGTTTCTATTTATTGCCACCTCTCCTTTCAAAGATCAACTGTTTACTCATGTCAAAGTCGATTTTGATTTTGAACTTCGCTTTCACATCTTTCGCACGAGAATGATTTCGCGAGGAAGAGGAAAAATATGACTATACGAAACCTTCTCATCTTTCCAGTAAAAACCGTGTATTAAAGGTAGTTTTCTGTCTGATTACAGGTCTGGTTCAAAAACCGACGCGCAAAATGGCGTAAGCAGAAACGAGAAGAGCAGGAAAGGCTTCGGAGGCTCCAGGAGGAATCAGAATTGAAATCAACGCTTCCACAATCAAAATACCCTTCCGCGAATACGACCCCTGTTGGTGCATTGTCCGCCCTGCATGTACCTCACCACCACCATCATCCTGGGTTGTTGTCAAGCCCTACAACAGTTAATTTACTTTCAATGAGTCCGAACGATGGCTGCCCTTTGAGTCCTCTCAGTCCTGGATCGAATGTCAGCCCGTACTCATCATCAGACAGGGGCAGGAAGCGTAAATGCTCATCCCTGGATCATCCCAATAATAACAATCATGAGCAGAGTTCAGATGGATTTTCTGACGATTTGAGTGACTAGCAAGTTTATCCGTAGCCAGTTCGTAGGTATATAGTTTTATTCACGTATTTCAGCGCTCATATAACACAACCTTCAACAGTAATTCTCGTCGTGAATGATTTCGTCGAATTCATCTTAAAAACTTATTCCAAAGCACAATCGTTACAAATGTATTGCATGATTTTACGGTTGAAAGTAAGACATTTTCTAGACAAGTCAAGGAAGGTCCTTCTATGAGTTTGTATCTTTAAATATGCACAAAATGTACTTACTTATTACACAACTTAGTCATTTGACTAAATGTGTACGAATACGTTAATATATATAGCATTGGCGTTAATTGTGTTAATTTATATTGTAATTAACATTTGTAAATATGATCCTCTGTAAATTGACTTACATATCTACTGGCGTTCTGTAAAATACAAAAAATATGAATATAAATCCAGCATTTATCGATGTCAACATCTCGCATTCCGTTGTTTGACGAGAAATTTATTGTAGTCAACATAGAAAACTTATTTATTAAAATCTAATAAAATCGAAAATTTCTCAAAAGCTAAGTAATTAGAGGTTTTTGAAGATGCGCATTGTTACTTCTCACATTGCTCATATACAAATACATATACACACTTTACTAAGCTTGTGTGTGTGTGTGCTTGCGAAAGTAAGGTCTTTAATTCTGTGATTGGATTATGGTACAGAAGGGACCATTATGAATTAAGGAAAACATACAAGTTCCCATACATCTCTCCCACATCTCATGATTATGAATCTGGTCTGAAACGAGTTCCCCCTTTCCCCAGTTGACCCTATATCCACTTCTGCAATAAAACCCGAAGAGTGCCATTAGCCTAAACCAATGCCCATGTCAAAACAAAACTACACAAATTCCACACACACACACACTTTTCATCATATTATCATTGTTCCTCGTCGAGAGAAAACATTTGTGCACAGAGACAGATTTGTTTGCTTACACAAAGCTGCGTCTGAGGTTTGGGGTAATAATGATTGTGTGAAAAAGGTGTGAAATACTACCTTCACGTTCTCTTCAAGTGGAGAATTGTCCGTGTGCTCTTATTTCAATTCCCTATGCACATGTTATTTATAGGTACTTGACTTTAGGAGACAGAAGTCTGCTTCAAAATAAAGGATTATATTATGGTCTGATTATTATTATTACCACAAGTATAAACTTGGATCTGACAAGGTGTTCTCACAAATTGTCACAATAATATATGTCGTCCCCTCTGCCTTTTTGACCTACTACGTGTCATCTTATAATCGCACATGCTAACTTCAAGTAAACATTGTAAGTACTTTAAACTACTCATCTTGAGAAACCAGTTTTGCGCATCAAGTGTGGACCAAGTGAAGTGGGAAGAGATGTAAAGTAACTCTCCTCTCTTATGTGTCGTTAAATGTATGACAAATTGGAAATTGTGAAACGCGCTTCAATCTACCCTACTTTCACAGTGTCGGGTTTCATGCTTGTCAAGCCAGGTGTGAATTGGAAGGTTCTCATTACTGTGCAAACAGGGCCAAAAAAGGTGTGTGAGCCCAATAATTACATATGGCACAATTTAGCATACTGCTCAGAATCTATTCCTACCAAAAAGGTATTAAAAATTTAATTTCAAATCAGATGAGAGCATCATATGCATTCAATGAAAATTGAAAATCAAATATCCGGCGTGTCCCAGAGAGAGTCCTTTAAATTTTGAAGCGGATGATCCGTAGGAGACGATGATGATTTAATGGCGTGATGAGCAGAGAGTACGGATCAAATGTCATCGCGATCGCGCACACACACGTCAACGCAACATTCATTTCCATTCATGTGGTAAACTCTTGGGTTACCACTGGCTTTCTGACGATGGGTTCAGATTCAGAGAAGCATTGTTTTTTATACGGATGCAATGTTTGATCAGTGTGATGTGGTATGGTTGAATCAAAGATTTTTATCAAGTTAATTTCACGCCTGCTCGAACTTTCCTCTGTCCATCAAGTGAGCAAACTTACACACACTTAACTTCCTTCCTCGGATTGTCCACACATCCTTGTCTCCTCTCCTTCCCTTACAACGCATTTAACTCTGTCATATATTGCATGTATATATCAAGAATACAACTTGTAACCTCCAAGTCGGAGGCTATATTTGAAAGAGGTGAGACAATTAACGAAAATGATATTCGATGACCCACAACTCAGACAACAGCGTCCGCTCGTTTTTCCTGTCTTGTATGAATTCTATAAATCCGATACTTTTTGTCGGATGTCCATTTTCCGGTTACATAAACCTCATCTGCAACGAGTTCACGACGAAGAGTAAAGAATCACATTAAGACAGAACTATATCATCGGCTTATGCAAACATTTGCGGTGGAGACGAGACACACTTTCAACTAAACTGCAGATTTTATGGACAACCCTGTGTGACGCCTGATCGGTGGCGCTAATAATCATCAGTCAACGTTACGGGGTGTGCTCACCTCCGTATATCATGTGTCCACGTTTATTCCTGTTACAAGATATATTAGTGGATGATAGCTACGGATGGAAGAAAAGAGTAAAAGGAGCAAGTGACATTTTATCTCCTGAAGCCATAAAGGAACTTATTACTTCTTTGATTCACATTACAAAAGAAGTTCAGGTCCCGACAGACTACTCTGTTTATTCAACAATCACTTCCCTCTTTTCGGAGGAATTATATAATGATATCAGCAAGGCAAGCAGAAGTAAGTAAGCAAGACCCAGAAAGAAATCTATTTACTTGTGAAGTCTTCTAGTTCAAGAAATTGCCCAGGAGGAAAGATCACATCCCAAGTAACCTCAACATCTCATCGCAATGTGATCAACCTGATGTGTTCTACTCGCTTTCTGATATGTTCGCAGCTTTTGAGATACAGGATTTTCAGCTGGATGGGGGTAGTTGCGGCTAGGGGGTTAAAAAATTAAACGTAATCAAATCCTCTGGGTCCCCATAAAACTAGGGAAAAGTAACTGAAAAGTTGGGCATTATTTCTCTTCCTTTCTCTCTCTCTCTCTCTCTCTCTCTCTCTCTCTCTCTATTTTATAAAATCCACTCGGTTGAAAGAAAGATTGAAACAAAGAAAGCCTACCTTCCAGGCTAATATTTAATGTATTTGAGTGCTCTTAGCTACACCGATTCACTTTGTCTCTGCAAAGTGTTCACAGTGTCAAACAAAAGGGAAAGATGTGATGGCCCTCACCACCACCAACAACTACAAACAAACTTGTATAATTTTATTACGGTACTTTCTGTCCTAGAGGCAGTGAACCAAAAAAGGCTTTTGTCCGCATCCACAGCTAAGCAGAAGTTGAAGGAAATAAGCTATTCTTTTCAGAGTTTCTTGAGGAGAGCTGCTGGACAAAGCCACTTCGAATTAATAGCTGCGTATCTCCACAGAAGACAGAGGAAGGCAAAAGCAGGAGACTTTAATCGACAACTAGCAGCCTCCCTTTCATTCCAAATCTGGTCAAACTACTGGAGTGATGCAACGGAGGAGAAAGTTAGGTGATGAACAAGAATTGAAGAGATGAGAAGGCAGTGGAACAAAATTATTGGATTTTTTGCGCTTCTAGGAAATCGACTCATGAGATGTCATATTTTTCGAGTATCACAAATATTTAAGATCTTTCTTTTGAAGCCAAATTACATAATATTAGGATAATATCAATTTCAAAATTATGATTCTTTAGAAAATTGTGGGAAATAAATTTGTCTGTTCTCCGAAAATCGGAATTTTTATGACTTTTTAAAAATGTAAGATTTATTGGGGCATCATGAAATCTTAATAGGAAAAGTTTCATTACACGACTGCGTTTGGATACTTTTTTATTATTATAGAATAAGCACTTTCATGTGTACAATTTGTCGTCTCGTAAATTATTACCTGATCAGGATACATGAGAGCAACAAAATACAGAAACCTTGAAGCACCTGCTTTCAATCGATCATTTGAAGTGAAAAATGGAGTTACACACAAATCAATTGTGTCTGCATACTCTCAGGGTTTTCAAATGTTGGAAAAAACCCTAAACTTTCGCTTTATATTCTAAAAGGGAGAAATTTATGCATGAAAAAGCATGAATACAATATATAATTTAGATTCTGAAAAAAGGAGATCTTATTTATATACAGTAGCCGTAGAGTAGTGTTGCAATGTTGTAAACTTTTTTTTGTTATTATTGATGAAATTACTTGAACCGAATTCGGAGGATATGGAAGAAGCTTTAGAATTTAGCAACCGTCTTTCCTCTTAATTTCCTCTTCCTTCCCCCTAGCTCTCCCTTTAATTCTGGACAAAGATGACAAATGTTGTAACATTTGCTACGAAGGGAAGAAGACGGGAGTACATACATGATGTAGATTGATCGTTATAAATTGTATAAAAAACATTCACTCCACTGATTACAATGAGGAAAATGAGAAAAGTCTGACAATACATATAACATCATATACTACTTATATACATACGGATTGGTATAAACGGATATGTAATTATTTTGTGTCGTCTGCTGATATGGAGTTGCCTTTGGTAAGGGTGTGCTCCTAGAACGTGTCAGCACATTTTTAGGATCTTGAGTAAACATCCAAACTTTTATGCACACTACGTAGGCTTCCACAGCATCAGGGAAATTGATGTCGCGTTGTAGTTGTAATGTGTTCGCCGCGCAGAGCTTATTATTTTCCGCTGACAATAATGACGATGATGATATTTACATAAGCCTCAAGTCGCCTTTCAGAAAGCACTTTATTCTTTGATATATAAAAACGAGTCATGCATCCAAGTAGAATGGCATTACGCAATTGTGCACAACTTTTTTCATAAGTCTTTCTCAATACTTTCACACAATAATATACATGTACCCTCTTTATGTCATTAACTGCAACCTACACACATTACCACTCTCTCTCTAGCGACAAATAATTATGTCAGCATATGTATCACCAACTACGACTTCTCGCCTAAGCTGCCAATAAAACCGTAAAAAATCCAGAACAATACAAGCACTAAACGAATTTTATTTCACAACAAGCAATATATTTATTTGATTGTTTGTTTTGATGATAACTTCAAGTTATTTATAGTTTGCGGCGATACTTTGCGAATTTGTGAATACTGAGAAATAATATATTCCAGACATCGTTAAATTAACATAAATTCATACGCTAAGATACATATGGGCAAAATCAAAATTCAACTTCTGTGGGAGGTAACTCGTAAAGGTAAAGCCATAATTTTGCACAAAGTAACCCTTTTGGGGTAAAATTTTCTACCGGGGTCTGCTCCCTGTCCCACCAGACATTATGTTTCCAACAAAACTTTTCGATCATTGAATGAGAAGAATCCCAACAAAGATTGACAAGACAAGGAGTGATCCTCATTTGATGAATTTTATCAGATGAAATAGACACCTTTTCAGTGGCAACCGTCAAGTCACATCAGATATACCTTATCTAACATGCATCTTCCCAGGCTTGTTAATCCACCGAATAGAAATCATACGAACCGTGCGTACCTTCGATGAGCTTTCGATGCGTTTGATGGACTAGTAATTTCCATTGATGTGAGCGAATGGGAAAAGGTGATGTTCTCAAGTTGTTCGAATTCATCGTTACACAAAGATTAAAAGTAACTGTGTCAGCGAGGATGTATCTCTCTGTACTCATCTGATGATCAGTTCTTCTATCTCTTGATCTTCCCCTGATCAAGTCGAAAATCGCGTACGCTTCTTAACCATACACGAGATCATCCTCACATTTATTTATCTGCTTGACAATCTTGTATGTATACATCACATGAGCAAAAGACGCGGAACCCTATTTGTCGGCATCTCTGTTCAGAGTGGAGTTTGTGTACACACTTAATAAAACAAAAATATACAATGGGGATGAAAAAGTCTTTATGAATAAGACCACAGAAGGGTACTGATTTTGGAAGCTGGTCCCAACTCCCAATCTATTTTATTTACACAGGTAGGTATATGATTCGAAAAGTTTACCAGATCCGCCGAACGAGGAGAGAAGGCGAATTTGGTATATGAATTGATTGATGCATGCAAGTACACTGCAATATACAGCGAACAAAAAGCGTGGTAAGAAGTAAATTTTGTGAACAAAAGCCAAGTAATCTCGCTGATTATTTGAATGACATTAGGATGCTTTCTTCCCTTTCTAGAAAGCCGCAAGTAAGACAAGGCGAATCTGGACTTCACAAGTGAATGACATATGTGTTTCTTAACACGTTTCAAGATGCTCGCTGTGGTGGAAAATTGGATGTAAGTTGTAACCCAACGCTTGAGAATGAGAGGGCCTTCCCTTAAGTTTTGTTACTTTTGTTGTCACTCCTGATGAATCTCAACAAGTTTTTTCCACAACACTGATCAGCATGATCAGAGTGGCCCCGGGCCTACTACGGTGAAACTTTGAAAGCTCAATCAATCGCCATCAAAACACGTCATACTACATCGCTTTCTACTAATCCAGATCATAAGCCGTGTTCCGTGTTCGCCTTCCGAAGCGAATGTAGTTTGCCGACAAGACTAATCGCAATTAAGTATTTCGATTTCAAAGCGTGTTGTATATTCCGAAGCAGCTATTGGATAAATAAATAATTTTAAATATAGTAACTGCATGATGAATTTTTATTTTAAAAAGTGTTTTAATTATTAGAACAAGAACTCACGATTATGAAGTACTGAAGTAGCAAACATATATATCTTAGCATGCTTAAATTACACTCTTCATAAACGAGTCCTTAATTTTTTCAATGATACATGAGTCTCGATGTACTACTTCTTGTGTGCACAAAGAACAGCTCCTTGAACTATGACCTATTATACGCGTGGCCAGAGGTCGGAATATTTTCAATAATAAATATGGGAACAGCTTTAAATTTAATCGTCGGATCAATAATCCGTAGAAACTGGAAAAGTTCCATGATACGTTCACATACCCAAAGGTTAAATCATTCACACAATACCACTATTGAGAGGGAGCACGACCACCCAAAGCATCGTCGGATCATTTGTAATCTTTCTAGTTAATTCCATTGTGATGAGAATATGAGAACCTTTATCGCTAAAAAGACGTTTTGATTAGGTTCTATAATACTTTTACATAAAGCTTTAATTTGAAGTTTTAAAACGTAAAAAACACGAAATGTATATTATCCTATGTACGTGTGTACTTTTACTTTACTATACCCTTGTTATTAGAATAAGTTCCACATGCACACAAAACTTACCATTTCATTTCCAGGTCGTACATACCTTCCTATGATAACAAGTTTCCGGATCCAACGACGTACATTTTTGTCGCAAAATATTTTGAATTGATCTATTTCCCTGTTGAAACTAAAGTAAGTACTTTGGAATGGAGTCGTTTGCATATTAAGAAGAAGTTTAAATTAACTGGATTCATTCTTGAATCTGTTGCATTGCGGTCGGTACGTAAGATATTTTACATATGTTTGCCTGCTGAATGATTAGTTGTAAGTACATGTGTAATTTATCTAATGCGGCAAGTTTTCAAAGGAGCCGACAGACAACTTGTGACAAAACGACAAAACACAACGTATGTAGACATGTGCTGGACCAATAATAACGAGAACAATTGGATGTTCCTTTCCATTTAGCAATCCACTGTCATCACAGACGCATTGTAACATTTTGACAACCGCTTTCATGAGACAAAGTATACCTCCCTCGGCACATTATTCATGTGGATCATGTACACACTCTTGATGTGATCCATTTTAGTATGTATATAGAAATATAATGTGGCCAAGCAAGCAAACAAACAATAAAACCGGTTGTTTCGGGTCGGGAACTCTGCTATTATAGCTTCGGAATTTTTCTCAAGTCTGTGTGACATTCCTTTTGTTGGAAAAACTATAAGTGAATTTAAAGTATATTTCATATGAGACAATTTCAAACAAGACTTATACCAACAACAGTGCCACCGGGATACATTTATATATCTTATTGATCACACATTGATATTGACCACTTTATTGCAGGGGGTGACACAAAGTTAGCGTAACTTTCTCGCCATAAATTTTTAATTGAATTTTTTACAGGGCTTGATTATCAGTAGGTCCACTAAAATCATTATGCATTCATATATGCACAAGATCAAGATTGTATATTAAGTGTTACAAATTTCAAAGGCATGTATACTTGATTTAGTAATAAATGTAATTAATATGGTTAATATATGAATATCTCATCAACCCTTCGCAGTTCCCTTCTTTCAATTGGATATTTTGTTTTCTCCTTCAAATATACGTTATGGAAGTATACAAAAGTATTCTATTTGTTATGCGCATACCAAACAATGTATCGCTCTATATAATCTCCAGCATCAATATAATATTCAGACGTGGATTTAAACAAACTTTAAAAAATGTAAATCTTGAAAAGCTCCAATTAACCCCCGAAAGTATCCGGTAATCTGGCCAGTTTTTACATAGCAATATGATTTAGTTGCATGAATTGACTACAAAAAAGCAAGTTTTATGAGATCGACACAATGCATTTCTACCTTTGCACACGTTGTTTATCCTGATCCTTGATCCTCTGTACTCCCAATTTTTAATGCATAGATCGGCTACATCATTTTATGCTTCTTTTTCTGCGTACGTTCCATACTCGAAATTCTGTGCGTCTGGATGGAAGCTACAACTGCAGCAAGGGTGGTCCATCCTATCATAGCCCGGCCATACAGAATAAAGTCTTCTTCATCCCTTTATACATCTGAAAAAGAATCCTTTCCAGACAACTGCATCATCATAAAGTGAAAAGAGTAGAGGTTGTAAAGTAGCAGTCGACAGGGAGTTTATAAAACCTCCCTGAATGAAATGGAGGGCAAATGAATGCAGAACAATGTGCTTAATAAAAGCCCAAAATGTTTGTGTGTAATATTGGCCATTGTGGAATAAAGCTTTACACAACATGGCTTTTCTTGTATTTCTATTCATCTTTATGTCATCATCATCGCCACGAACATCATCATGATGGTTTCGCTCCCGGAATATCCATACTTCATTTGTGTGTGTAAATAGGAAATAATATGCACATATTTTTATATTCTCAAAATGCGAACCTAATCATAAGCTCTCCTCTCACATTATTATTTGTAATCCCAAATCCAGCCCCTCTTTTACACGCATCCAAATCTTGTTGACTAACAGCAAGACTGAATACAACAGGGATTTGTAGTGTCGATCTCTGAATCCTTTTTGTTGTTTGAAGACACTAATACTGTGCAGCTTTTTCATCTGGAGTTTTTCATGGTAATCAAGAACCTAACCAATATATTCGGCTAATGGATGTATGCCGCACAAGAAGATCCCGCTTGTGAATGTGAAACCTCTGGCATCTGAAAACGCTAGATTACATTATTTCATATAGTTTGTTTGTTGTAGATTGAGTCAATTTGTTAATCAAAGAAATCGCAAGGTCGTTCATAATACCAGACCACTGTGCATGAATCCATCGAATCCTGTTTACATATTTTCTCGGTAAAATTCTTCAACGCATTTCCTTGTGTAACCCTTCGCTTCGTACGAAAAAAGCATTTATTAAAAGGAGCCGTTACGCATTAAAAGATGGTTTGACGTGTGACAATTTAACCGACCAACATGAACTCGGGCATTTTCCCTGAAAAAACCCTGCGCTACAAATTTGAAGCACTCGAGTTTGTTTTAGAGCTTGGGAACATCTGCTGCTCTGCTCTAGAAATCTGGATCATGAGATGAGGGAATTGAGTGTGCATGACATATCAAACGGAATAATTCGTGGCTTGCGAAGTATAGAAAAGTACGAAAAGCAGCAGATTTTCAGTATTTTGTACAAATGATAATATGTAATATATTACGCGATTCGAAGCTTGATCCACACATCTTTGAGCGTACACAACCTTTGGCCTAGTCCTTGGGACAACATCGAACACACACATGCAAGGGATTTATAGGGAAATCTTTTTTGTAAAGACCACGGGTTAGCTAGGGATAAGCTGTCCCTTTTAATCTCACCTTATGTGATTACCTTAAGCCATGCATGAGGATTAACGGCTGGTCTCTGGTCCCTCTCTCTTCTCCGCAGCCGTTTGCCTCTTCAAATGGACAGACCAGGATCAACATCAGAACGAGTCGGATAACTTTTACCCGGGATAGGAAAGAATGGGATCTGTACAGTTAAGCATCTAATGTTGTGAGAAGGTGGTACATAACACGTTACTGACAATGTGTGTAGTTTATGTCTTCTGTTATGAATAAACACGAAAATGTAGAAACATGGTTAGGAAACCATCTGGAAGCCAGTATTTCGAATGTCTGTACTTGCAACACAGTATATGCACTCAAGGCTGAAGCTTAGATAATATCGGTTTATAAAATTTACAACTGTTATAATATTTATGTGCAACATACAGTACACAATGTGTACTATACATTATTTTCAACTCCCATACTCTCTTTCTCGAGTATTCATACAGATGAAAATTTAAAAGTTTGTATAATCATGTTAGAATGCAGCATTGACAATTCACGTCAACGATATCTATGATTGGCCTATGTTTTCCATAAAAGTAAAGTATAAGCTATAATCTATATGGCACCTTCGCTAAACCACCGTTTTTATACATGTTTCCAATGTATAAAAGTCTCCGAAACTTAAGGTCATTATTTCGATGCCTCAGCTATGATTTTCCGTCCAAGTGAAAATCAAAAGTCTATCACGTAACCGTAACATAAAGAGAAAGTAGAGTAGTGTACATGTTCTTAACTGTGCCTCATGTCTTTCTACAAAAGCGGTGACAGAATCGGGTTGACAAAACCCTGAACTAGTCTTTATTATGTCACGAAGAGAAGTCTTTTCATATCAAAGCCAATAAAAGAGAAACACATTAGATTATTAGATTCCACAGACGAATGAGGAAATCATGACCTAAGGATAAGGCTAAAGCCAAGGTTTAGGTTAAAGCATTTAGAATTCTAGAATTTCAATTTGACAGTAAATTGCAAGTAATTTGGTATATCAAATGGGACACATGTGCTTTCCACTTATCTGCAATACTTTTGCATGATCTACTTTCCTTTTCTCGGCTACTTGATATCTGTGTTCCATTTCTAAGCCTAAGTTATTCGACTATGAAGTAAATTTTGGCAGCGCTTTCGGAACAGGAAGACGGGGGCAAATTGATTGAACGGTTTGAACACCCACACGACATGCGAAACCTAGTTTGTTTTTAGAAGCATTTCCCCACGCTGTATGATTCACTCTACTACACTAGGCAAAAACCACTGTGTTGCATCTGGTAAATATTGGAGCGACACGAATACGATCTTAGGGTTTTGGCAGATTCTCCTTACAAATCTGATTAATTGCAATAAGGACAGGATGTAATGTGTACGCCTCCCCTCCTTTGGTGTAAACAAAATCATAGCATTTCCCTATATAACCAAACCTGACAAAACTGTCATAAAAACTTCAAACCTGTTTACATATTACATCTTTAGTTAAAGTTCAGAAAACAATAATGCCAACAATATTGGCTAACGGTTTGATTTGTAAACTAATCATAATCACGGGAGTGCCAAACCTTATATACGTTTAATTTTAAATGATAAGTGATAACGCAGCTACTACTCTAAATGCATGATGGGCTAGCTTGGGCAAGTATTCGTGGCCAGGTACTCCAAAATCATAGTCAGATCCGCATAATAATGGTCGATGGGTGTATTTCACAAGGAAATCCAACCGTATACTTAGTAATGATAATGATGATTGAAGATTATGGTCCAGTAAATCAGAAATTGGTCAGAACCTCAGAACTAGTCAGCTCCAGAGTTGTCAATGAGATTCCGTTCCACGGGATAAACCATCATATAAAATAAATTACCACGTCCCTCCTGCATTATCAACAATTTCAAAATTATTATATCCCTTCTGAAAAAATATTTACAGGTAATTCAATCGCCGTAAACGAACGAGTAGCAGTCGCGGCACTTTTCTTCGGTGGCAAGCTAATCCACTGGTCATTTAGCGTTTCCTCGAAGTATTTCCTGAGCTTCCGTATAATCAGCACCGGACGTCATCTACCGAAAGATCCAATAACAATGGCAATCCGTGCTCTTCCTGAGATGCCCTGTGGGCCTATTCTGGAGTTACATGGACAAAGGAAGCGATTTCACATCCCCTACGGCTTGAAGAGTCTCATAGAAGACATGACTAGAGAAGTATGAAAAATAGCTGCTTCCAACAACGGAAGTTTGTTAAATTTGTCAAATGAAGTCAACTATTAAATTTATTTTATTTGTTAAGGTATTAAGGTTTCAACCCGACAATATTTATGACTTTTTGGCTAATTTTATGGAAGCTCGGTTGCAAAAACGACTAGAGGAAGAGGCTAAGGTATTTTTATCAACGTTCTATCCAAAAGCACTTTGGACTCATTATTCAAATATTTAGGTAATTATGTCCGTGTTTAAAAAATATATACATGGACGATCGTAATCCCTTTCGCTTCTTATGTTTCAGAAAAACAGACGCAAGAGTTGGCAATCCTACCGATGGTAATACGTAAATCATGTTGATAAATGCACGTTGGAAGCAAGTCCTGCGAAAAATAAGCTTTTTAAATGTGTCAATAACGTATACAAATCATTTCGTTTAACAGGAGCTGGGAAGGAACTTCTATCTTGAAGCCTGAAGAACTGACGGAGTTCTTAGAAGAGATACACATCCCAAACGAAGAGGCGACCCATCATGCAATTGTCATACAGGTGTGATAATATCTGTACTTCGTAATACAACTAAGTGTTTTAAACATTTTACTCGAATCTGCATTATCCCCCTGCAGTCAGCATTTCGTGGGTATCAAGCTCGGAAGAAAGTAAAGACTCTAAGAAAAAGTATTGAGCTTGAAAGAGAAGGTATGTCAAAACTCTCAAAACATGTTTTGCAAAATTGTACTTTATGAATCTACAAGATATGTAGCCAATTACCATGTATCATGTGTTGTTTAGAAAAACGCGCATCACTTGTGGCAGAAGAAGAAAAGCGTAGAGCATCTTTAGAGCCAGGAGTCGACGCACCTGTGTTGTCTGTGGTAAGAATTTCCAATGCAAAATTGTTGCGTGATCCTTATTATTGCCATGCTTGTGTCTGCTGTTCATTAATAAATCATTACCCACTCAAAACTTAACACATAATTCGTATAGGAAAAGCCGGGTGGTGACGGGAATGAGAAAGAAGCAGGACATGCAGAACCGAACCTTAATAGAAGAAATACACGTTAGTGATTTTATATGGCTTCATTTTCGTCTGAAATATGGAGATGTTGTTAATTTTTAGCATTTTGAAACTACAGTTGATATTACACCTCAAAATGCAACGGATGTGGAGCAACATTCTGCAGTTGTTATTCAAGTATGCGTATATGTTAGAGAATTATTTTAATAAAATACTGAGCGCATATATAATTCCTTCAATTTCAATATTATTTCGTAGTCCGCATTCCGCGGCATGCAATCCCGGAAGAAAGTGAAGGAGTTGCGCAAATCATTGGAAGGTTCGTTCCTACAACTTAAAAATGTTGGACACTTTGATGAAAACATAAATTGATAAATTGCTCAGCATTAGTAGCTCAAAGTTTAACGTATACTTTCAAGGTATTCATACTGGCACTGGTGTTGAAGGTGAAGGAGAAGGCAAGGCTGAGCCGAAAGAGAAAGTAGTAAATCAGAAAGAGAGAGCAGATTCAATTAAAATAGATGACAGCGAGTCAAAACCCGTACCTCGTGAATCACAACCTCCACCATTGGAAATGGGCGATGCTGGTAAAGAGGATGCCGAGTTGGAAGCTGCTCCAGTTGAAGCTGCTCCCCCTGCGCCAACGGAAACCAAGCAGCCTAATGACTCCGAGACTGATAACCAAGAAGAACCTGCAGCTGCAGCCGAAGAAAAAGGAGAAGGCGACTAAGAGCAAACATCGTAATTAAATGACATTATAACGGTATAAGCGTATCTGTGCCTACTTTTTTTTGGCAACTTGGTCTTTTGCAATTATTTTGCAGAACTGACATCGCAATAAAGTCATTATTATGCGCTAACTACGCCTCACTACTTTACAATATTTTGCTGTATTCACTGACACACAGCGAATTCTAAACCAAGCCAGAGAGTAGCTGAGTTGCGATTGCACGATAATTGGGAGAAAACACTTACGATTAGTGCATCTGCTTGGTCTGCTTCGGATCTCTGCATTTACGTAATATGCTACATGCACTAAACTGAACTGAATGCGAATGTTCATTCAGAACAACACGGAGATAAATATGCGTGGTTTGTGCAAGACTTTCAGTCTTCGTTTTATCTTTCTTCGGTCTATGTAGATACAGGGAAGCAAAGCCTGAAACCAATGTCAGTTAAGATAGCGGATTCCTCTTCATGAATGTATATTAATGTAGCGTCATGTGTTTTGCCTTCATGAAAAATCATGTATAAATCTTATCTCCTCATCATCATAGTTCATGCTTAGGTCCATGTCCGTGGTGTCCTAATGATGAGATTTGCAGTGTGCAGAAACGTACATAAAGCTTGTGCTCAAAAATTATTGTCGGGCTTCTACTTAAAGAGATATCACATTTTGCACTAATACGTTTGCGATATATATTTTAACGCTCACTTTCCGACTTTCTTGCATTTTATTTGCAAAAGCAAAAATAATCCAAATCTTTTTAGTTTCGTTTATTTTGAAAAATAAACCAAGTGAAACGAAATCGTCTGATTTAACATATTTTTTCAATCCGATAAACGATCATTCATGTTGGAATAACGTAAACAAGTATGATGTTGTCCCTGTGCCATTGCCACTGCCACTTACTTCTCACTGTCGATCTCCTTCTCCTCTTCACGCCTCCTTTTTCATTCATAATGATTTACTGTTAACCGTAGTAAAGGCGGCACTCGAGCTCCAAAAGTTTCGGTTTATGAGCACACTTGTGGTCATAAATATTTAGGAATGCGCGTCATGATACAAAACTACGACGGAGAAATCTAAGAAATGATATCAACATTTCTAAACATGTGCATTACGCTTTGAAATTTGTGTTTATTGATGATGAACTGAAGGTTCAAAGCAAAACATATGTATTTGTCATGCCACAGGCTCTTAGCGAAGTCATGTAATATGTATTTGTACTTTTTTAAAAGGTAAGTTCCGGAGCTGAGGATTTCAATGTCAAAGTCAGGTCCTAACTACATCAGACCAGGTCGTATTCAGTCAGCGTCCTCATTTATCTTCATCCGATCAACGATGCTTGCGTGTTCTGAAATGTATCGGAAGCCTCAATTCAGCTCGCTGTAGGTAAAATCCTGAACCTGACCTAAACCAAGGGCGTGGGTGTTCTCGGTATAATGCCATAAGCCTTTCCCTGGACAGAGCAGTTGAAAAATGACACATATCTGTGCTACTCATCAAAAACTTGTCAAGTTTTCTGCTTGACATTATGCAATTTAAGTGCTTATTATTGCAGTTTCATGTTAAATCAAACTCGGAATTTATGGTTTTCTAATACATTGTGGCAATGCGCAAGACTTGAAGAAAATTTGGATAATTAATCGGATCAGTTAACCCCCTGTGACGTAACGATATTATACATTTATTGCATCCGGCTGGAATTCTTTCTGATTTTCAAAGTGTCATATCACTTTCTTTATACTGATCAGTAATAAGTAAATTAAATGATGAATACATATGACATCATACGAGCTTTGTACCATCGTTATGCATCAACAGAGTTCGTGGTCATTGATCAATCTCTACTGAGGTATTCATTTATATTGACGCTCCCCTTGTCCTGAGAGGCTACAGGTACATCTGTATCTTAATGCGTTGTTCTTATCATTTTCTCGATAGTGCACATCACACGTTTTAACATTGTTCTAAATTTAGCTCAAAGGTCAATTCTCTTGCCCAGTTTTGTACATGTGCTGCTCACAAAAATAGCAACTTGTTTGCACATGCATAAGTTAATATATTCGTATAGAATGTAAATGTATAGTTCTTTTTTGTATGATTATCCTTAATCCTAATGACGAAAATAAGACAGGTTTGACTCGATTTGAGACTTATAAAAAACTGGATCTATAAAATCACGCAAAGTGCTAGCCGGCGATTCTCAGGTCAACTTTCCAGCTACCTTATGGACAGAGGGTATCAAAGTTCAGTCGATCTTGGCGTCATGTCCATTTAGTGTTTTATCATTGGCTTCAGTCAGGTTCATGTTTGTTAGCAGAAGGCAGTTCTTGAAGTGTCCAGCCAGCGTAATTATATTATTTGTGTTCCATGCTTACTTCAGATGTCAGAGACATGCAAATTGGGAAACAGAGTAGACTGTGTAAACTCGGAAATTGACACCCGTCAGTTTTGTCATTATAATGTCGTTAATGAAAATGATTTGAATGGAAGGAGCTGGTTTAAAAATAAAGCTCAAATATATACTTTTAGCCTTGCTTTTTTATTTTTAGGTACATGTACTTTGAACGCGTATGTGGAATTATATATATAGTAAGTAAACAGTATGTTATAATATGTACAAAGCAATTTATTTGTGCCACGAACGGTCAGCGGAATATTTTTCAACGATTAAGCGCACATGTTATAAGCAAACATGTGCTTTATTCTGATTGTTTTTTGACAGCGCTCATACATAAAGATAGTCGAATATCTCTGTTTTCCGTTGAACATAACAGTTTTCATTATAAATACCCAAAGTTATCTCGTTGTCTGTAAGCACCCAATTTCAGGGTTTAAAGAGGACCGCACCACGTGCATATTGGAAAATACTCAAGACATCTTAAGAATATGCTTATGGAAAAGCTGCCAATAATAATATGGATATTTGCAAATGAATATGGATACTAAAGTCCATCGCTCGCAGACTAATTTTCTTAAAATATCTTGTTATTTTTCTTGCGTCTGTACGAACGACAGAAATTATTTATAGAGCAAGAATATATACTGCATATGAAATTGAGTCGATTTTACTTGTAAATAGTATATTACAATTATTGTGTTATTCACGAAGTAGCATATACAATCACGAATTTATTAATAGGATATTAGTCTTTTACGAATTTACGTAATATGTCCACTTCTTCACAAATTATCCAATTGTTACCCATTGCATTTCATTGGGGTATGTTCGTATTCTTACATAATAAACGTGGTACACACTACACACCTTAAGCAATTACGCGAAGGTAATATATTTTATGCAGTCTCAAGAATGCGGACTACTTACATTTTTTTGTTAGTCCGACAAAAAATATCAAACTACCAGTGAACCAATCAGATCATAATTCCACAGACATGATTGTGATTGCGATATGTCCACTTTTTGCTGGATGTATGAAAAACAAAAAGGTAGCACTATAATAAACAACTTATTTTTATTCTAATTTTTCCATCTCTTCAAGTATTATGTGGTATGTATGAGCATGGAAAGAAAATAATTGCACTGCACAGACAAGACAAGATTTTAGCTTTAGCTTTGGTAAGTTATCAGTTCAACATATCATTAGATAAAAGCAAATCCATTTTCAACAGAGAAGGTATCAAATCAACTAATAGATTTGTTGATCAGAGTAGATAGAGTTCTTGCCTATTGCCGAAGGTAAAAAACGTATGGTAAGTATAGTCCTGCAACTCTAATATGGAACAGTGTAGAAGTAAAACCTAGTATTACAATTTTGAATTTGCGCATGGATCCTGCTGGAAAGAAAAACAAGCTGCGAAAATATCCACCATTCAGGATATGAGGCGACAGACAAGTCTTCAAATACCGACGAAGGATAGCCTCTTTTCTTCTTACACCGACAAGCCGACAAACTATCCCATCGCCTGTTTCATTTCAGATTGCTGGTCAGCCAGCAGAAGGAATATTTTTCGAAAAACTCATTAGTATTAATGTAGTGGTGGTAGGTATCTTCGTGTAACTCATTAAATTATATATTAGAATTCATGTCGATAATAGGTATTTTAATGTTATGGAGGAAATTATTCTCAAATTATGTAGACGTAGACCTAAATTACTAGATATCGATGTACATAGTTTACACTTTGGTATATCAACTATCGATCAAAATCTACATCCATAAAACATTTTTTACAAGCATAAATATACGTTTTTGTTCCTGTCTACAAAATATTTTTCATGTGCACGCGTCCGAACCATCCAACCGAAAAAATGAGATTGATAGAACTATCAAGATCGCGGCACAAGCATATATACGAACAGAAATCGTAAATAATAATCTTTTTAGTCTCCACAGGCTCCACAGAGCTTGTTTTATGATGTGCTTGACTGAGGTAAGGAAACTGCTGCGTAGTATTTCTAAATCCAATGCAAATGTAAGCAGTAGCCAGAGAGCCAGCACACAATGACCATACACTTACTTATTCACTCAACTGATTTACGGACAAGTGTGAAAGGACATGTTGTTGTCTATGTGCACACGTTTTTTGTTAAAATTTCTCGTTCATGCCGAAACGCAGTAATTATGCATTCATTTGCACATCCTATGTATATGTACATACACATTTACTGTAGAAATGCAATACTTTTCTAATACCAGGACCTTCTTTTTAATGTACTTCCTATCTCTCAAGAAGTAACAGACACATGACAAATTGAACAGCGCA
Source organism: Heteromurus nitidus (assembly GCA_034687055.1). Taxonomy (NCBI): domain Eukaryota; kingdom Metazoa; phylum Arthropoda; class Collembola; order Entomobryomorpha; family Entomobryidae; genus Heteromurus; species Heteromurus nitidus. Next base: position 56,005 of record JAQFZW010000351.1, read on the forward strand.
AAACTGATTTTGTACATTACACAGAACTTTTTGCGATCACGGAAAAGTGAAGCTTTCATCCAAGCCTCTTTTTCGTACAAGTGCAACAGTTCAGTCATTTCCCATTACTCATTTGCCATCATTACTCATTCACAAATCAGATAGAGTACATATGCATTCCTTCCTGACTTGGTGCCGCCGCCATGTGGTCAACAAATTCCTGTCCAGGTTCCGCGTATTTTACACTCTTTGGCCTAGGGGAAAATACAAAGAATTCCTTCTAACATTCTTGACTTCACACATTTTCATGGTTCCCTGTAGTACTATCAGTCATAATTTGAGAGAGCCAGAACTTATTTGAAGTTAGTTGGGCAACATCCGTACACTTCATACGTAAGGAGGTATATACGTGCTAAACACGAGCATGAACATAATGTAATCTTTTGGTAAGTTGGGTAATACAACGCAGCAGACACACCAAATCTACTGAATCTAGGATGCTTTTTTGCTTGCCAAACTTAAACACAGTTTTATATCAGTTTTGACGCTCAAATAAATATGAACCGCTCCCGTCGACCGCATGTGTTCGCTTTTGGACGTTTAGTTAACGTAGCATAGTCACTGGCAAGTGTCCTAGTCCTATAGCTTGTTCTTGAGTACATCATACGAACAACTCCAAAAACTTACGACTGCTGCGAGCAAATATGCAATGTGCTCGTGCATGTTCCTCATTCATCCTCTGTTTATTACCCAAGTCTATGCAAGCAGGTTGAAGTATTTCTGAACGTTTTTACTGACACTTATTTTCTTTCATCTTCGTCGCTCATCGTTCCTTGCTTTACTCGCGTTTTTTGTTGTTCATTTTTTCGAGGCATGCATTACCATTTTTACCACTAGAGACTACTTCACTTTATAAAATATCCTTGTCTCGCGATCGCGTATGGCTTTATGCCCTGCACACGATGTAACACTGGCTAGTTGGGATTTATACGTAGCAGTGAGTAAACGCTCACATGAGTGCGCTCCCTCAAGTAATAATTGTCACATTGACAGAGCTGTTCCGAGAAGATTTTTTCCCAGAGTTAAGCTGACTTTTGGAGAGATTTGAAGAGTTTTAAAAGTGAAACGAAATTGCAAAACTGAAGTTTCACGGAAGTTCAAGAGCAGGATCGTAACGTACCGAAATATTATTGTGCGGAAGCTCAACACAACTGCGAAGTAGTCGGGGGATTGAAAGGAGATGCTGAGGAACTCGTTGAAGAACAACATCATTCAGAACTCACCTCTTTCCGGGATCAACATTCTTTCGTTTACTTCTTCAAGTTTACCATAATCTTCAAAAGCCTTGCATTGCAGAGCTGCACTCACTGAAGGTATGTGCTTATGCATTTCAATGCAACATATGAGGTGTACGTATACGTGAAAATGTTGAGAGATAAGCATATATTTCAGATTTAGCTGCACATTTCCGGGTTCGGTATTCCATATTGATTAAGACCGTATTGGCGATTTTTCATATAGAGGGCAGAGGGCTTATCTTGTCAAACTTGACTGGAAGTATTTTAAGTAGTTTATTGTTGCATTAAAAATCAAAGTCTGATATGTGTTTCCATCCAAAAGTTACGTTTCTCTCACAGGGTCTCAGGGTTATTTCATGGTAAGCTTCACAGCGTTCTATTGTGCATGAAAGCAGGGCCACGGAATAGAAGAATTGATTAGAATGCAATGAGGTGCGTGTGTGTGTGTGTGTTTGGATTCGTAATGGTGTTACCTAATTTTTTTCGTCTGATAGCTTGTAATCTGGCGAGTGGCGACGGCTTTGTTGACATGATAAGGTCGTTCAGGCGTTGACTACTAACGGACAGATCAGATGCATATCAATGTTTGCTTTGTATTGTAACGATCAAAATGCAATAAATACCTGCCTCGTCCTGACAAGTCTCGTGCTCACAAAATCATATGTAAATAATATCAAGCTGCAGTGCAGTAATATAAAATAACGCGTGTAACATCGCAGCGAGACATGATAACATTTTTATCAATCTCGTCGATAGCAAAAATTATAATTACCTTTCGTTTATTCATTTCAAGCAAGCTAGTCATTATCTTAAGCATAATACCTATAATCAGTCTCAGTTTTCAGATTGAGAGGACTCAATCTCGCCAAGCAATAAAATACTTTCACTAAAAATCGTAAATTGTTGTCATTCTGAGATAGAGAGAGATCGCACACTGCGTTAAACTTTGCTGCATATTGGATTGACAAGTGTGCTCGTACACAACACAATTTTGTGACCTGTCTCGTCCGAGTGATCAAACGTTGCATTGTATTTAACTTGAGTGAACGTAGTTTATTGCAGCTCCTGTCGTATTACCCCACGTGAGTGAACAAAGGTAATTTGGAGAAGTTTCTTAATCATCACAGTGTCAGACAGAGAGAAATTTACAGGGTTTCCCACTCAATCCGAAAGTATTGGCCAGATGGAGTTAGAAATTTATTACTATTCATAGTCCAAGCTGAAAGTTAGGAAATTTATGTGGTCCTATCGGCGACAATTTACCGTCTGCCTTGATTTTTATTTATTGTCATTTGCACTTTAAAACCTGTTTTCGGCAAACGTATTTTTAAAAAATTTGCAATTATGCGATCCAAAAAAAACCTTTGCTATGAGGAGTGTCTACACATGCAGACATACAAATTTTCGCACATTCATTCCTTCAACGTTGCTCATTACATGCAGAAATATGTTTGCGTTGCAGCGTGCACTAAGCTTCGAAGTGCCTCGATACGCCTCTTGGCTCTCTGAGTGTGACGTTAGAGGTACCTAAGTGCAGAAGCGTTCCCTTTGTTCTATAACAAGGAAGTTTATACAAAACCAAATAATATACAATGATACTAGGTCAGCAATCAAAGTAGTTCTGCCGCTTTTATCTTGGCTAGCAATAGGCAATTGCCCCCGTTCGTTTTCGGATACTTTATAACGCAAGAACAAAGACTCCGTGTACTGTCCACTGTCCGCTTGTACGCATTTTCACAGATAAAACATTTAATAGACTTAACGTAATAAAGCGTGGCTGAAAATATGCCACATGCAAATACACACACACGCAATGAAGAACAAAAACTCTTCTAACCAATCTTGCTGCTGGAGAAGTGGTACAAGCTAAGTGCAAAATTTAGAGAGCATGCACATATACTACAATAGTAACTCTCAACTCTCTTGGAACCTACAAATGAATATTATGTGCATATGTATTTTTCTATCAGATTCGTTTACATATAGTTTGAAAGCAGTCATAAATTGGATTCGGAAGAAATTACCAATAAAATATGGCAACGTCAAAGCAGAAAGGTCAGAGTACAACATGCTGATGAGCAACATTGAACATATACTCTAAATATAAAATGTTGAGAACATTTATATCTCAACTCAGAGTGTACTACTCACTCGTTGCTCTGTGATCTATATTCTCCTAAATCCGGCCTTATTGATTTCATCTTGTGACCTCGCACCTCATAAGTGACGTACACGGCCATTTCACATCACAATTTCGAAAAGGTTTAAACCCACGGTCACGGCACATACATTTATTAAGTTATCAAATTCCTTTCTCCAAATGGGCAGGGGTTAATTAATGGCCGAATCAACCCCAGTCGACCTCAGGTCTATAAAACCCATTTCTGGAAACAGTAATTTTCATCCATTCGAAAGTGAATTATATACACTTACGAACTCAGGCAGGTAGTCAGACACAAGACACAAAACTGTTTTGGAAATGTTGCTGGTATTATCTCACATACTCGCAAGGCAAATGTATCCGTTTCGGAAAAGTCACTGGTTTTGTACACACGCTCAGATCCAAAGGTTGATGCCTGCATAAATCATTCATTTGCACAGACGAAGATTTCCTTTGTCCCAGCATTGTTACCATTACAAATGAGTCATCTGCATCTGTTACAGCAGGCCAAGAGCATCCTTCATTAAAATCAAAATACGAAAACTTCGTTATCGAACTAGACCACAGAGTGAGTGGGTGAATACCGTGGGTGGTTGTTTTCCCCAGTAGCAGCCACAGCTCAAAAAGGACTTTAAATGTCCTCCGATTCCCGAAATGAGCAAAACAAGCAAACACTGCACCGATTGTGCGAAATCTGGTGTACAATCATATAATACATAATGAATTATGATATGGCATATATGACGCAAGAGAACATATCAACATAATTTGCACAGAAACATATGAAATATGAATTATTAACTAACATTTGTCTATATGCTTTGTTTACAGAATCGTGAAACACGAGCAGATCCTGCAGCGGCGCTCTAAAGAAAGCAAGCAGAAAAAGTGCGATCATCAAGTGCGAATTCTATAATTCGCTGAGTGTTTACACAGAGAGAGGCATAAACTAACAGGAAGCTATAAAGATGAGTACGGCGTTCGGAACGTATGGGCCCACATCTGGACCTCAGCCATCAACATCAACAGGTTCATCCTCATCCTCGTCAAGCTCATCCAGCTTCAATTGGATGGAAGCCATATCGAATATGCAAAATGAGATCAAATACGAGTCCTTCAAGAAGAAATACCCTATTTACACGATCCCTGAGGAGACGCATGAGCAAGTGAAAAAACATCAGAAATAGTCTAGACTAGAAGTGTTTATATGTATTTTTTACTTGTATGAGTGTATGACTGACGTATCAGAAACCGATGAATGCTCATTTTTCATGTTTCATTTATATTCGTGTATGTTCAAGTCACATATACCTACTAGAACGATGCTACATGTAAGATAACATCGTACTTTAAAAAAAAATATTACAGTCTGAATACTGCAATATTCAATTCTCATGTCAAAACCAGCTTGCTTGTCACCGTACAATTGTTGTACAAACTGCATAACAGTGACAGAGCATAAAATGTGTACCCACACTTATTCGTGGGTGGGGGACTATTGTGCACGCAAATGATTGGCAACAACTATTTATATTTTTATATTTATTTTGAATAATTAGTAAATATTGTACTAGTTAATCGGGCGCATTTGTGTGTATAATACAGGTCTATTAGATGGGTGAACCGAGGCTTTGAGTCTCGAGTCAAGTGTCCACTTGGCTATAATCTATGATGATTGCGCTAAAAATTTATGAGGTGCATCAGAGATTTTGTTGACATTAAATGTTGAGAATTGCTTGATGTTTTGAGAGTAGTGAATTATTTATCTCTTAATTTCACGAGATAAACAGTAGAAGTTAGATAAGTTAAAAATGTCACGTCAAATAGAGAAACGACGCAGTTAACTGGAATCTGGAAGCTATCGGTTTCGTTAGTACAAATCACAGCGATCAATTCTGTGCCGTGTTTACTTCGATTTGATGAGATTTATTATTATAAACACTAGCGACATGTGTACTACTCTCTGAATATTTACATGTAAATGTGTCAAGATTATATAAGTATATAATAATGATATGCCTTTGTGCGGAAATGCACATACATGATCTATGGGGTTTCAGTTTAATAAAGCCTACTGATGAATACACATATAGTCAATATTGCCTTTTGTATGCTTTGCAGTTAAGTAATAAACTGTGCGTAGGTTTATGAAACATTGTTCGATTTTAAGAAAGCGGAAGATAAAGGATGGCCGCAACGGTCATGGTTAATCATTATGACAATGTTAATTGTAAACGGAATTATTGAGAAGTGCGCAGACTCCTAATTCATATCCATGCTCCATTGTTTGATCAAAGACTTTGAAGTGTTTGTGCTTTCTCATTATTACAGCAATGTGACAAGCCCAATATAACGTTTCCAAATCATGCACTTACTTAACTATGCATAGGTTACCAACAAATATGAAAAATAGATAAAAACTGTGCTGGAAAGCCTAGATGGACCAGAAATTATGTGTACATTGCCTATCACAAATGCCTATCATAACGAACTTACTTGTAACTGGATAGGGTGTAAATAAAGCATATAAGAGTACCACGTTATCAAATTAAATGTCACTTGATTGAATATCTCATCTCATTCAGCTTCCGCTCCGCATGCTGTCATATTTTACTTGGACGCATGGACACCAGTTTTATGTATTATCAAGAAATTCCTTCCTCAACATTCAACGTTTAGTGCATTCAATTGGAAGACATTGAAGGTGCTTATGCTCATATAAATCAAATTGCACTTCCATAACACACACACACACACGGAAATTTATTATTTCAAGATATGACATGACGGAGATGTGATGGAGTAGCAGCACAACTGCACCACACTTGTGCTTGTGATGGAATAATTATTACTCTGCTGTGCATGCATGATTTACGTCAAGAAGTTAAAGGCAAATTTTTGTTTTGTATTATAATTCATGGGCTATATTCAGCATGATACGACGATTCAGAGCTGGCTTGCCAAGATCTGAAGCAACCCTATCAAACCAAATAATGTGAACATTTTATATCTAAGAAAGATATACAGTGTCTCTTTCATTCTCTTATCGTCCAATTATAAAAAGGATGTAATTTATTATTTTTTCGTAAAGGAATGCATAAAACGAAACAATTTATTTTTAAAGCTTCAGGACTAGGAAACTAAAACACTTCACACATGAAAGAATACGAAGATTATTATTCTATACTTATTTTGTATTTTACGCTGACAAACATGCTATTGCTGGACATACGGTTGTCTTCGTTTTGAAACTGAACATCCAACACAATCTTGTAACTAACTTATCCCAACGTCAATAATAAATAATTCAAATAAAAGAATAAATGTATATTATTTAAGTCTATGGAACTAATGTCGGGCCTGACTCCGGAGGCATATGATTTCGTCTGAAATGCGTCTTCAGATTATCTTTCCTATTCGTCGCATATTTACAGGAAATACATTTAAATGGCTTTTCATCCGAGTGCTTCATCAAATGATCCCTCAGTCGTTTCTTGTCAGCATAACTTAAGGAACAGAGGTGACACTGATAGGGTTTCGCCTCATCATGAGATCTTCTGTGCCGGGCTAGCGCACTTAAAGTCTTGAACCTGAAATCACAAACACGCGAAGTAAAAAAAATATGCATTGCTTTTTATTATGCTTTTAGTTGGTTGACGATGCCAAGTCATGACATGAGTAATATTTTCTTACTGCATGTGACAGTCTTCACAAGGAAATGGTCGCAAATTTGTGTGACAAATCTGAATGTGTTTATGGAGCGCAGCTTTCTCCACGGATGAGTACTCGCAGTGACTGCATTTAAATGGCGCATCTTCTGGACTCGTATGCTTCCTCATTACATGATTCTTTAGTTGCTCTTCGGTAAAACAGCAAAATTCGCATTTCACACATTGAATGCTCTCCTCTATCGTCTCTCCGTCAATATTCTTTCGGTGGATGATGGCTGTGTGCTTCATTAAGTTGCCTTTTTGAAACGTCAAGAAATCACAGTCGGAACACTGATAACAAAAATGCCATATATATAACACGAATGCATTTATTTTTTATTGTAGCAAAACAACGTTAAAGAAAGAAACAAAATAAAGTTGGGTTGTTGTGTTGTTCGAAGCATGTAGTTTTTCTGGGAAAAAAATTCATGTACGAGATATACTCTACAAACGTACCTTCAGCAAATATTTTTGTGGGTTATGCTGTTTCAAGTGCAAATTCAATCCTCCTTTTGTTTTAAATCGCTTCTTGCACCGTTTGCAAGAATACTTATGCGATGCCGAAGGTGGCGGTTCTGTTTTGGCTGACATTTTTTAAAGATTGACGAATCGACAATTGAACCGAATGACATTGAACGCATTTATATAATATGCGACTGCATTTCTGCAATCAGACTTTTTTTACCAAAACATTTTTGACGAGTTGTGTTGTGATGCTGTATTTGAGGAATGTAAACATGAAAGTAACCCTGCTACACAAAACTTGTATATAGTGTGATACGAATAGAACTGCAGCAATAGCAGAGATGCGATAGCTTGGTATAGACTCTTCGACGAAGTGTATGTGGTATTTGGTATGTTACTATTATAGTACAGTAACACGGCAAAAGTCTCATATACAGCGAAATAAAGCATATGTAGCCTTGTGCTGGTGTTGTATAAGGGTTCCACGTGCAAGTTTTCATGCATAAAATGCAGGCTGTGAGCTGAAGCAATAGGCAATAAGGCAATCCACTCCTCTAACCATGCAATCAATATCTGTGTCTTTCTAGCTAATTGCAACAACTTTCACCATATTCTCCTCTACAATCATGCAAGATGAAACAAATCGTCAAGTACATGCATTTTGGAATATGAATATGAGGTTTACTCAATGTCCAAATTTAATAGATAACAACAATTGACACCATTCTTCAGCAAACCAATAATTGTACCAGCAGTGACTCATGATTATTTCAGGTCAGCTATAGATAAATTTGTAAATGAATGATATCTTACATCTGGTGAAAGTTTGATAGTACCGAACAAATATATGACAAGCTTAATTTAACAGCAAGTACAGACAATCTATACACTGGTCACAGTCACCGTCTCTGGCACACTGTCTGCCTGTTGTTCTTCTGCTACCAGTGAACCCGTAGTCGGCATAGTCCCTTCCTTGTCACTTTCAGGAACGGCATTTTTTGATTCAGGGTTGTTGTGTAGTTTTTGGGAGGATGCTGGTTGAATTTCTCTCGCATTTCTTTCAAAATCTTTCTTGAAAGCCCACACAACCCATATGAAGTATGGCTGCAAAAATAATCCACAAATATTCCAGACGATCGATGACTCCAACTCTTTTGTAATGCCCCCGTACTTCAATGTGATAGCGACCCGACTGACGGTAACGAGCAAAATAACAATGGTGGCAGCTTTCGAAATAAGTATCCATACATGAAGATTACGAGCTGTTGTCTGTTAAAAAATAATACATTTTTAGTCGAATTAGAGAAAAGTGTCCATTCAGCAGAAATATAGCTAAACATATATGTAGCATCCCCTAGTATTTTGTAGGTAACCAACTTTCGTGGTAATCCTCCACAAAAATACAGTGAGTGCACTGTAAGTAGCTCCTAAAGCGATGTACACACTGGCGTAAGGAGCTGAAACAAATTAATTATTATCAAAGAAGTTCAAGAAGTTGAATGAATATGCATAAGCATTTCGCTAATTGAACAAAAACGTATCATTATGAAAATGGTGATGACAATTATGATCCTTATTCCAAAGGATATTTTGATATCGCTATATCCTAAGGAAGTTCCCTTACCATTTGTAGAGTCCGTAACACATAGGTTTACACCGTGCAAAATGTAAGCCAATCCAAATATCTACATTTAATGGAAATTTACGATAGTTAGTGCCTTCTTAAAAAGGATTAACGTAGTAATTTTTAAACCATAAAACACAATGGAAATACCCACCGCTTCCACTGCAACAACCAGTCTCGCAGCATCTTTGTGCGATACGTTTGTACACGGATTCAATGAAAGTCGCTTGCGCACAGTAATCGAATGTTTTAATGTCACTGTCATTTTGAAATCCTCAACAATGTGAAAAGCCAACAACTCTCTCGACTTCTTCGGAGTTGCAAATAAATTTCAGTAATTCAGAAAGGGGATTATCTCAACTTGTTGTTGGGTTATATTTCTCTGATTTTTGCTATATGCTAAATATTGCTATATGACTGAATATGTCTCAACAACTGTATGCATATTGTGGCATATTCATATTAATCAAAAAACGAATATATTAATCACGAATAAGAAATTCCAGACAACTTGTAAGACGAATCATTCCACTCCAGAGAGGGGTCCAGCAGAGCTACAGGATGGTAATTGTAGTATCATTTGCGGTTTCAATCACTTCCTTCCTCCATGGTCTGCATTATTTCTTAAGTTTGCTGATATATTCGCTCATAGCACTATCTTCTACGCTTATTAATGCGTTTATTACGTTATTCATTCATTAGCAAAGCTGCAATATAACGTAAAGTTTGAAGCTCACCAAGGGTTCTCAAGTTCGTTGTGTTAATGCAAGATTAATAGTTTCCAATTCCAACGCCGTTTAATTGTCAGAATGAAGCAAAGTATGTCTCTCATGATGTAAGGTAGTATCTCTTTGATGCAATGCGACGTTTCCAATAAATTTATTTGTAGGGAAATGCAATCTGCGCACATTGCCGAACTTATTGCTAGCATGGGCATAGGTAATGGAAGGATATGCAAATTGGAAGTAGAAGCAAGAAAAGAAGAAAGAATTGAACAATGACTGACGCGACGCGTCGACACTTCACACGCTTTTCAAGCTGCCCCACTTGATAGCCGGGTGATCTCTCGCAGCATAATAATAACAAACATGCTGAGCACGAGTGTATTCTACGACGACCATAAACAAACTAACTTAAGCAGCTTATTAAAGTTGTAATTGCATTTTAATTTTGATTATTCCTGTTGATAAGTGGGTGTTTAGGTGTGAACAAGTGACTTCAAGTGCAAGTTTACTCAAGAGAGAAGTTTTCGGATGTCGCATTGTTGATTGTTAACTCAAAAAAATGGCCGAAGTGTTATTGAGCGAAGAAGAGAAGTATTACCTCGTTCTAGGGGTTGCGGTAAGAACTTAACGAAGCAATTTGTTCATTAAAAGGTTCCAATGAAGTGCTCGTTTAAAAGTCGTTAAGCTTTGCTAGGGTATTGGTATAATATCTAGACTAGTGACTAGACACCACTACCATTCATTCCCCGTTCAAAGTCGTTTCCTTTCTGTTTCTCCTGTCACTGTATTTTTATTTTTGACATTTGAAGGATGTTGATGTTTAAAATACGTAATAAAGTAGACAGTAGACAGTTGACTGTGTCAAAATGGGGTCAATTAATCTATTTAATAAATCTATCTTATTTTTCTGTTCTGTTGCAGCAAGATATTCGTGTTGACGGGAGATCACGATTAGATTACCGGTCAGGCGATATAGATATCAACACTGTAACGAACTCTCATGGGTCGGTGAGAATAAAATTAGCTGAAAGTGACGTGATTATTGCAGTGAAGGTTGATCTGGGTGTGCCCAAGCCAGCCACACCAGATCAGGGGACAATTAGCTTCCTAGTTGACTGGTAATACATCAAAATTACGTGCATTTGAATTTCACTTTCAATTTTCTGTATAAAGTTTGCAGATATCGTATATATTTTAAAATAAAATGTCTCAAGCAAGGCGTAATCTAATTATTCCTTCATTGGCATATGTTTTAGTTCTCCAACGGCATCCCCTGACTTCGAAGGACGAGGCGGTGATCAGCTTGCGGAGACGATATGTCGCATTCTTTCGAGTGCTTATGCAAAATCCTCTAGCATTAATTTGAAATCTCTTTGTATCGTCCCGAAACAGTTCTGTTATATATTAGACGTCGATATTTTGGTAAGTAAGCAAATGGGATTTAAATGTCAAAGTTTCATTCATTCAAATGGTCCCAATAAATATTAAATAACATTTTTACTAAAAACAATTAAATGGTTCTGTATTTGCAGGTTCTCCAGTGTGGTGGAAACTTGCTGGATGTGATAGCAATGGGAGTGAAAGCATGTTTAGGCACATGCGAAATTCCTAGAGCTTCTGGGATAAGGTATGATCTTGGGAAGCCAGTACCTGTATTTACCAAGGACGAATTTCAGTTTGATTACTTGGATGTCACGAAGGCTCCCGTAATTGTCACCCTTCCGAGAGTAGGTAGATACTTCGTGGTTGACGCCACCTCAGAAGAGGAGTCATGCTCGAAAGGAAAGCTTGCCATTGGTGTTGCTCCAGATGGAACAATAACTTCAGTTGATAAATTGGGAAAGGCGTGTTACCAAGTTAGATCAATTGCAGCATCTGTCCAGGTAAAAACTAGTTTTTAAACTAGAAAGTGAATAATAACACGGATGTTTTGTTGGGATGTCTTTTCAGTATTGATAGGTCTAAGACATCAGATACGAATAAGATAAATACATTTTCTTAAAATTCACATTTATCTTTTTTGTTTTAGATGGCAGCGAAAGTTGGGACTGACGTCAATAAAATTTTATCCTATAGAATCGACATACTTAAGAAATCAAAGTTACAGGCAGTGAAAATTCCCCTTCCAAAACCAGAGGAAAGCATGGAAGTGGAATGAGTTCATGAATGACTTGCATTAAGTTTCATTGTAAACTTTTAGTTTTTTTTTGTACAAATGGACACTGCGCTGTTTTAAAATTGCAATAAACCGAATTGTTTACTGGGTTTATAATTAATAAATAAATAAATTATTAGAACTATAGAACAAACAATGAAATGAACAAAGACATGTTTACTTTACAACAGTGCAATCAAAACAAAATTTATTTTCATCCTCTCACATAATATGATTCATATATTCAATAATATATTTATCCAATACTGCTGTACTCCGCGTTTTAGTAAATGTATTATTAACTTAATTAATTACATGAAAAAGCAACAAAAAAGGAAACCAACAGCACCCGGGATTCCCAAGCGGTCACCCATCCAAGTACTAACCGGGCCCAACGTTGCTTAAC